>PVJH01022492.1:0-36564 GCA_004026705.1 Nesogale talazaci
GGGAGGGGAGGGGAGGGGAGAGGAGAGGAGAGGAGAGGAGATGAGACGAGACTTTCTGCCCCCACTCCGTCCAGAGAGCTGGGAGGTGGCAGGGACTTGAGGACAATGAGGTGGAAGTTTGCTTATGGCAGAAGGTTGCAGAGGACGGGGGACAGCAGCCTCGTCTCGGGGTGGAGGAGTTGACACAGCTTCCGGGAGGAGGACGAGGAGGTGGGGAGGCTAGAGGGCAGGCCAAGGTAGAGCAGTCCTTTTGTAGGGGGGGAACAAGAACAAGAAGGGGCGTTGCAGAACAATAGGACTGTCCGCGCTCCATGCACGAGCCGCCTGGAGGACAAGGGGGCGCATGCCACCAACAGGGAGCCACAGTGGTGCCTGCTGCAGTTTTGTGGGGTGTATGGGGTGGGACGTCACCCCCCCTTGCCAGCACTGGGGGGAGGGGGAGGGGTGTGTGTCTCCAGCAGGAAGAGGCTCACACCACCAGCAGTTTAGAAAGTTGCTCTTCTGGGAGGGTAGTCAGGAGGCCCCTGAGGAGAAGTGGCCCATGCAGAGCACCTGTCTCAGCCAGCAGTTGGATGTGGGGGCATGCGGGATGAGCTTCTCAATGATTAATCAAGTGCACCCCATGATCCATCTATAATAAGCTCCCCCCTTCCTCCCTGCTCTTTGCTTGCAGGTCCCGAGAGCCGGTCCCCCTCCCCCTTTGTGCTGCTCCCTCAGCCTAGTGCCACCAGAGCCTCGTGGCCTTCTCCGTGGGAAGCACCCACGTTTCTCTCGGAGACCCCTGCGGCGTTACTTTGGCCATGGAGGAACAGGGCCCGGCAGGCTTTTCAGAAAATGCCTCTGACCCCGCACGTCGGCCTAGTGACGAGTGATGGGAGCCCGGGCGACTGGGCTAGCTGCTGGGTATGGAAACCCAAACCCGCAAACAGAACACCACCCCGGGGGGCCTCACCTCCCATCGGGCTCTGAGTGTCAGGGCACATCCCCCCCAAACTCTCCTTCTTCAGAGAACGCCTTCAGGACTCCGTCCCCAAGAAGACTATCTCTGGAATACACGTAGCTCACCAGGCACGGGGCGTCGCCTTTCCCTGGCCAGTGCGAGGGGAGAGGGGAAAATACCTGTGTGAGAAGCTCACCGAGTGATGTCAGGTCTATTTTGGGTGAATACTATGTATTTTGGGAAATCAGGCAGTTTCAAGCACATGGAATAAAGGCCTGAAGTCTGTTAGGACCCAGTTGTATTTTCATCGATGGAAAGTTGGGACCATTAATGAGTTGTTGAGGCTCCAACATCGAGAGACGCAAGGGTTCATTTGAGGCCATACAGTGGCAGCCCTAGGCAGTGAATGTCTTTGCAGCCTAATTGTCACGCGCGGGCCTGCGATCCACAAGGTTGGCAGTTCCAAACCACCAGCGGCTCCTCAGGAGAAATATGGGGCTTCCCTCTCCTGTGAAGAGTGACCGTCTCAGAAATCCACAGAGGCAGTTCGACCCTGTCCTGTAGGATCCCTATGAGTGGGCATGGACCTAATGGCAGTGCGTTTTTGTTTGTTTGTTTAGGGGTTTGCACCAGTAGCAAGGGAGTCCTGGTGACGCAGTGGTTACATGTTGGGCTGCTCACCTCCAGGTCAGCGATTTGAATCCACCAGCCACTCTGAGGGAGAAAAAAGAGACTTTCTAGTCCTAAAAAGCTTGACAGCTTCAGAACCCCCCAGGGGCCATTCTGTTTCATCTTACAGGGTTGCTATGGGTCCGATCGACTCAGTGGCAGGGGGCTTAGTTTGGGGTTCTTCTACCAGCAGCATAAGGTCCTTTGCTCTGGAAGGGAAAGTTTCCAGGCAAGATTTGTCTCCAGTGACGTAAGAAGTGCCATCTCCTGCCATCAGTCTATTCCTACATTCATCGCTGCCCCTCTAGCTGCTGGCCCAAATTCCAGGCACACACTCAAAAAACCCTGCCATTCAGAGAGGCAGGGCCATTTGTGTCTAATTTATGAAACTCTTGGGTTCCATCCAAGTGAAAAGCGTTACTAAAATAGACGCTACCTCTTATCACCATGCCAACAGCAGACCCACAACATCATCTCACACACACACTCTGTCCCAAAGCCCATAGGCTCTTGTACCTCCACCAGAGAGATCCTTCTATTTCTTCCCCAAACCTCCTTCACGTACAATCCACTCTCCCCAGTAGTATATGCAGGCCTCCCCCTCTGTATGCTGGCGCATGCTCACGAACACACACACACACACACACACACACACACGCTCACTCTCTGCCAGCACACACCTCCTTTCTCACTCCCCCCAAAAGCTCTCTGTGTGTGTGTGCGATGTCTGAACTGATGACATATTGTGACAGAACACGCAAGAGAGTGAGGCACAACCACAAAGCAATGCAGGTCACGGCCGTCCGCTTTATATAACCCAGAGCCGCCGAGACACCCAAAATAGCAGCTTCCCCGCTGCTCAGCTCGTCTCCTCCATCAAGCAGGGATAAAATTAGTGCCGGAGCTGACGCGCACCTGCGTCTGCAGAGGGACTCCTGGGAGACGGCGGGCACCGGCTCCCCACGCTGCCATTGGCCGTGCGGGCTGCCAGGTTTTTCAGACCCAATCTGTCACCAGACCGAGCCGTGCAGTGCGCGCGCTGCCACGCCGTATGGAGGTGGGCTCTTGGGGAGCACTGCCAGGGAATGAATGGCCGGGGAGCGAGGGCCAAGGAAGGGACTGTGAGAAAGATGTTCCCAGGCTCCTCCACGGGGAGTCGGTCCCCACACTGACCTCCATTTGACCTGGCAGTCCCCCTTCCCTGTCCTCCGCAGCACCTCTCTCTGAGCCTGTTTGGGGTCAGAGTTAGTGCTGATGCCCCCTGTACATTCCCCGACTACAACGCAAACAAACAAACAAACAAAATAATGGCAAGAAAAGAGAACCCAAATGTCCTGCTGTACGTCCCCCCACATTTATTTTGGACACATTGGTCCCACACAATCCGCAGATACAAAGGTGGTGCCCAAAAAGTCAAGAGGTGAGTCGAGGCTGGTGCATTTGGCTGACCGTCCACTCGGAAGGCCTCGGGCCCGGTCAAGAAACCATGAAGGCCACTCAGGGAGGTGATGGGCAGAACGCTGTTCTGTTGAGGCAGCTGGTGATTCATTCTTTCTTGGCCTAAAGGACGCTAGGGCACAGCCTTTATGAAGTTCTAAGAGGTGGTTGAAAAGGAACGTGTCGTCTTGATCCCTGGGCACCAGATACAAAAGGCAACAGCGGAAGCATGGCTGGCGACCAGAACCAGTGACGAAGGAAATCGCTCAAATACTACAGACTAGGTTGTGGCGGCTCTGGTTTGGCTATGTTTTAGAACACATCTACCGCTCTCGCTGTGCCCTCTGAAGTTCTATTAAGCAGGCACTACGGAGGTTTTCATTCCTGGGAGTTCTCTTTTAAGCAACCGTCTCAAAAGGCAGTAACTTACAAAGCTACTTCACACAGACTTGTGAGTGATCGACCAGATTCTTTGCCTGCGAAGAGGAACTCTGGAAGCATAGTGATTAGGCATTGGGCTGCTAACTGCAAGGCAGTTCAAAACTACCAGTGGCTCGTGCAAGGAAAGATGGCCTCTCTACCCCACCAGAAAGAGTTACAGTCTCAGAAACTCACAGGGGCAGTTCTACCCTGAGTCAACCTCAACTCTTGGTTGCACTGAGTTTGGTTTGGGTATTTTTTGTTTGTTTCGGTGTTTTCCTTCAAAAATAACCCGGATAAAGTCTGGAGCTCCCAGGGGTCCAGGATGTGCAATAAACCATCAGTTACAAAGAAGTAAAAATACGCACAAGAGAAATAATCCAAACGAATTTTAAAATTGTATTTTCATTTTTATTTGTTGTTGTGAGGTACCATTGAGTCAGTTCCAACTCACAGCGACTTGATGTACGACAGCGCAAAACATCCTCACCTTTGTCCTCAGAACCACGAGGAAGGGCCGATCAGTAGACACGGCCCCCCTGCGAGTCTCCCCCTTGTCTTTCTCCTCTGTACGCCACGGTGGCTCTGAGCCCGAGAACTTGCTGGTCTGTGTGCATCTCTCTCTCTCTCTCTCTCTCTCTCTCTCTCTCTCTCTCTCTACCCCCCCCAGCTTCTCTCTTTCTGGTGGACATGATGAGCATGCTTGTCTTCAAGCTGACTCTAACACACAACTCCATGTGTGTCCAAGTGGACAAGGGACTCCAGAGAGTTTGACAGGACTGGTTTTTTGGCACGTAGATCTCTACGTGTTCTCCTCTCTGATTTCCCCACTGTTTGGCTTCTTTACATACAAATAGGAGCATCTAGAAACTGACTCCACAGGCAAGCAAACAAGCAAGCCTCTGTCCCCCTTAAGAGCCCTCGTGCAAGTGTTGGGGGGTGGTGGTGGTGGTGGATAGTCATCTTATTACACCCACAGAGCTGTGATGTCACTGCCAGGTGGGGCCAGGGAGCATTGGTGAGAGAGCCGTTTGCCAAAGGAGATGAAGAAGAGTGTGAAAGGGGAACTTGATGGTGAAGTTTCTGTTCTTGGACAGTTTTTGCCTCTGTCTACCCTGAAGATCACTTGAGTTGAAAGAACATTATTATTCTTCCCTTTCTGTCCACCCCCTAGACCCCACTGGACAATGCCACAGCCATCGAGTAGGCTCCTGCTTGTCTCTTTACCTTTTTTCATGGCCCCCCTCTTTCCAGAATGTGTCCTTTCTCCACTCCCCTCTCCCCTAGTCACCTGCTTCCCTCCCTTGACCGTCCTCGAAGCAAAACCAAACCTCCAACCATGGAGTCAACTCCAACGTCAGCAACCATGGTGGACGGCGTGAAACTACTCCACAGGATTGCCAAGACTGCAAATCTCTATCGGAATAGACGGCCTCTTCTTTCCCTGGCGGAGCGGCTGGTGGGTTTGAACCACTGACCTCGCAGTCAGAAGCCCAACACGTAACCCCCTTGCCACCAACAGGGCTCTTTTTGGCTGTCCAGAGAACTGAAATTCATTCTTCAAGTCTTAGGTCAAAGCCACTTTCTTGATGGGAGTTACCTCAATTTGATCAATCGGGAGACAAGAGATCAAATGCCCTATCACCTTGAGCGAATCTGGGACACAAGGTCTCTTTCAAGCGTTGAAGAGCAAAACGGTGACTTTGAGGACTAACGTGCACCCAACCCAAACCATGATTATATCCAGTCATCGTGCATACATGTGAAAACTGGCCCGTGGATAAGGAAGACCATCCAAGAACGGATGCCTCTAACATATGTTAGAGCTCAGGCACTTTGGAGACCTTGAAGAGCTTTGTCTGCCAAAGGGAGAGAGGGAAGAAGAAGATAGTGTCTTTGACCTAAGCCTTGAAGAATGAGCTGAAGTTAAGGACCGTGTATCATCCCCACCCCAAGACTGTATGCCGAACCTGTGGCGATGATGGACTGTAACTCCCTTGATGGTGGCAAAGGGGGCTTTGCAGCTGTGATGAAGTCTCCAATCCATTGATCGTTAACTTGATTGTTGCTAGGCGCCACCAAGTGGGTCCCAGCTCATGTCAATCCTACGTGTGACAGAAGGAAACACGGCTGCATCCTAGTCTATCCTACCCACGATTGTTACATTGGAGCTTGCTATGGTAGCCATAATGTCAAACCAACTCACTGAAGGTCTTTATCTTCTTCACTGACCCTCTGCTTTACCAAGTCCTTATCTTGGGACTTAGTCCGAAACTGTCCAAAAGAGAGACAAAGTCTCCTTGTTTCTGAGGAGCATTCTGGCTGTACTTCTAAGATGGACTCATTTGTTCCTCTGCCAGTCCGTGGTACTTTCAATGTTCTTCACCAACATCATAACTCACAGGCATCAGTTCTGCGGTCCTTATTCCCTGCCCATTTTCCGCAGGTACAGGAGGCGACTGGAAATAATCATGGCTTAAGTTGAATGCACATTAGTCCTCAAAGCGGCTGCTTTGCATTTCAATGTGTGAAAGAGAACTTGTGTCACAGATTTGCTCAAGGTGCTACAGCATTTGATTTCTTGTCTCCCGATTGTCTGATCCAATCAGGTGACTCCCATCAAGAGAGGAATTGGGACGCTCTGAGGTCAGGGTCTGTCCTCTCGCCCTGAGGACGTTGTCAAGTTGTGACAGAGCTGTGGACGCAGCCCCATGGGAAGAACTTGAGGGCAACCTCCAGCTGCTAAGAGTGATCCCTAGCTGACTGCAAGACAATATGAACCTTCATAGCGGAAACAGCACAGTGTTGCCAGCAGCGACACATGAGCTTAAGAGAGGCCTCAGAGGGGAGCTTGAGGACTGGGAACACTCCGTCAGCATCTGAGGACAGTCTGTGGCATCCTGAGCAGAGGGCCCAGTGACCCAACACCCAGGGGACTAGGAGATAAGAAGTGTTTATTGTATTTCACACCACTGATCTGGGTGGTCATTGGTATGGGGCAGTAGAAAACAGATACCATCCCTACTCTAAAGACTGATCATTCCTGGGCTTCACCGAATGTTGTACTTGCCAGTCTGATAACCCCCCTCCCACTCTGTCCCAGTCACCCCTGGAATGTCTCTTACTTCAGTTATCACTACCACTGGGGGGTCAAATACCAGGTCTCCAGCTTCTCTGGGTCAGGCTCTCCCGGAGAGGCTCTGGAAGCTAGTGGGTAGAAAGTGAAACACATTTGTTGAATTGGGGTTGTGTGTAATACCAAAACTTCCATCTCCACGAGCTGGATATTTGAAGCCGAGGTCATCTTCTAACCTCAGGCTTTTACAGGCTGGCTCAATCCCCTACAACACCGTGTGTCTGTATAAATAGACACAATTATTAATGTAATACCTTCCATAATAGCTCCTAAAACAAGATACTGGCTCAGATATAGCCTCTAGCTCTAGGCTACAAAGTTTCTCCGGAATGTTCTGAGAATATCAGATCCTCCATGACAGCATCTTTTAAAATTACATATACTAACACTAATCCTTAATGGGGCTGTGGGCAGCTGTCAAGTCTATGTTTACATATTCAGGCTTCAACACTTAGCAAAATATTGTTCCCTCAGAGGCCTCTGGGATGTCTGTCAGAGCACACCAGAGCATCTTCATTGAATTGCTTGCCAAAGGTCTCTGGGCCTCCAAGGAGCCCTGGGGGAGCAGTGGGTTGAGCACTGGGCTGTTTACTGGCAGGCTGGCGATTGCCATAAAGATTTCAGTATCGGGTTATTAACCATGAGGTCGCCAGTTCAAACCAGCCAGCTGTCCTGCGGGAACAGAGCCAGCATTTCTGCTTCCGTAAAGATTCACGGAAGCCTGGAAAACCACAGTGCAGGGTCCTTCTGAGTCAGCTTCACCTGGATGGCAGTGGGTTTGGTGTGGGGTTTGGTCGGTGACAGAAGAGGGTGCCACCAGCTGGCCTATGGTCGGTCACGGTGCTTCCTCAAGGGCAAGTCCTGTGTCTTGACTTTCATGAATGAATGATCACAGGAGCCACAGGGGGCCCTCGAAAGAGAAGACAGGACTGTGGGGTTGCTGGGCCTCAGACCTCCTGCTCCCTTTCCTACCCACGTGCCCACACCTTCTTCAGAGTCTCCGATGAGAATATCGCCTATCTACCACTGGGGAGGGAGCCTGTTAGTGCTCTCTGTACAGGTCCACCCAAGGTACACATTTCCTTTACCACCATTTGTCAACGGTAGTCACACTCTCCTTCGGCTTTGGAAAAAGGAAGGGCTTTTCACATATCAGGGCAGCTAAGCCCAGGCCTGGGGGGCGAGGGGGTGTTCAAGGACAGAGGAGGAAGTCAGGGTGACTTTGATCCAGGCATTCCTGGGCCTTACTAGCGACAGACTCCTTTCTCCTCTCAAACCTGTTCCCTTGCATGCGAACCTGCAGGCTAATTGTCCCCACCTCACACAGCCGTCATAGGCTTGTATAAGACCAGGCCAGTAGGGCACTTAGTTTGGGGTTTGGCACCCAGACAACTACCCAGAGGCCCATGATGTGACCTGTAATCAGGCTCAAAAAGGGTCTGTCAAGGTCTCCCAACGCGGTGGAAATTGGCCTGCTGCCAGAGTCACGGCAGCTCATCCAGGCTTAGGTCCCTGAAAGGCAAGTCGGGCCGACAGGACCCTCCTTCCAGGCTGCTCCCAGCCACCTCACGCCCATCCTGGGAGTGGCAAGGAAGGCGTTTGGCAAGAGACCGAGGAGTAAGACAATAGGTGCAAGTGATGAAACAGGAAGTCTGGTTTGAGAGGCTGTGCCAGCAATAAACCACGTCAGGCTAACACCTAACTTGGGCCACGGGTTGGGGGGAGGGCTGAGCCATCCTACCGATCAAGCTTCAAGGGGAAAAACTGTGTCAGGGCCCAAATACTCAACGATGTGGATGGTGGTCACCCAGGCAACTAGATTAAGCTGGAGAATCAGGGCTCACTTGAGATGGCACAAAATATATCAGTCAAACTCCCTGATTCCTAGTGACCCCAGAGGCTAGACTTGAGCCGCTCCTGAGGGCTTCTGAGCGTCTACATCCTGATGAGGAGACCTGGTGGCCTTCTGTGTTTGCACGGTGGGCTGCGACCCCCAAAGTCAGCAGTTCAAAACCACTAGCCCCTCCCAGGGAGATGAGGCTTCGGACTCACGTAAAGGTTTATGGTCGCAGACACCACAGGGCCAGCCCTCCCCTGCCTGAGAGGGGCCCTATGAGTTGAAATAGACTCAGTGGGGCCGTGAGTTCTGGTCTGGGGCTTTGGAAATCTCTGCGGGAGCAGACAGCCTCATCTCTCTCCCTGAGAATAGCCAATGGGCTTGAATCTCTGACCTTGTCAGTTAGCAGCCCACGCCGTAACCCCCTACCCCACCCCAGCTCCTACGAGACAGCATCGGTATGGGTGTTCTGGCCAAATCGTAAATCACGATGTGACCTGGGGGACATCATTCACCCACTCTTTCTGAACCTCAACTTCCTTCTCTCCGACAGGGGCGGGGCTTTCGAGAGGATTCATTGAGATCGTGATGTCAAGAGCCTAATACAGCGCTCAGCCCACTCCATAAAAGTGAGCTCCCTCCCCCGGCCCCTCCCAGCTGTCTGGAACACTCCTCCACCCTCGCCTTGTCTCCCCACTCCACCACGTGGCCTCCTGGTGACGCCAGTTCTCGGTTATTTGATGTTGCCACACGTCTGGCCTTATCGGCAGTTATTGGTGGCCAAGTCCCTTGCTCTCTGCTCCACCTGCCTCCTTCCTGCCAGGTGGCTCCTCCTGATGTACTTGGACCAGGGTGGACGGTTGGCCTGGTTGCCTGGCGCCACGAGGCTGGTGTGAAGGATTTTCTGCTTCGTATTCCAGTCCCAGGGGTAGAGATGCCTTTTCCCATGCACGTGCCCACCTCCTCGGCCAGTCTGCTTCCCTGTGAGCGCTTGGCCTGATCCTCCTTCCGATCACGCGTGTGCTTCCCCGGCTGCTCCTGGTGGTGCGGTGGTTAAGCGTTCCGCCACAAACCCAGAAGTCGGGGGTTGGAAGCCCCCCCCCCCGGCCGCCCCGTGGGGGCAAGACATGGCCATCAGCATCTGTAAAGAGCCTCGTCTTAGAAATGCCGTGGTCAGCGCTGCTCCGTCCTGGAGGGTGTCCGGGAGTCAGAATTGACCCCGTGGAAACAGGGTCCTCTTCCTGGGTCCATCTCTTGAGTGTAGGAGTTGGAGGGGGTTTCCCTCCGTCCTCTTCACCAGGCAACTTCCCCATGCTTCCCAGTGAGCTCATCTAGGACCTCAACCACAGCCAAGTCTTGTTCTCCAAATCCGTCTGCTCCGCTCAGACTTCCCTTCTGATCACAGGCCTGCATGCACAGCTGTCTCCAGAATGTCTCTAGCGGGGGGTGGAGTGGGGTGGGGGGGGAACGAGGGGAGGACGCCTTGCTGCACATCCCACGGGTGCAGAATAGAGCTGCTCATCTCCCCATAACACCCACCTTGTGTGTCCCAGCAAACGGTGCAGCGTGCAAACCCAGAAACCACCCAGACTTCCTCCTCGGCTCCGGAGGGACCACTCAGCTCATGGCCATCAAGCCAATGCCACTCCGAGTGACCCGGGGATAACCACCACATCGCTGGGGCTGGGGCTGTCTCCCTGACTATGAGTCTCGTGGCATTGTGGGTTAGGGTTTGAGCTGCCAACTGTCGAGTCAGCTGTCGAAAGGCACCAGCAGCTCTGCAGGAGAAAGACGAGGCCGTCTACTCCCACAGTGACTTTCACTCTCAGAACCCTCGGGGGCAGTTCTACTCTGTCCTCCCGGGGTGCTAGGAGGCAGAGTTGACACCACAGCAGTGGGTGAGAGCCCTTCTTGCCCATCTCCATTCCACTGCCTGCCTTTGCAAGAGGCCTTCCTCGCTCCCTGAGAAGCTGCCGCTGATTCTGCAGCCCTGGCTTCCGGTCTTCATTCCCCGCCACGTCCCCAAGAGAGATCATTCCAGAACATCCACCTAACCGTGTGTCTTCCTCCCTCCATCCTTCTCTGCCAGGCAGGGTCCAGCAGGAAACAGAAACCACACCTGCTGTCTTAACCGAGATGTCTCAAGTTATCTGGTTTGCTGGGTCTGATGTTGCTAATGGCAAAATTGAAAGGACAGGGAAGACACAGAGTGGGGCGGGAAGCAACATCTGCTGGAAGGCGCTGCCCTCACCTCCAGGCCTGGGGGAGTACAGGGGAGAAGTTGGGACTGTTCATTCAGAAGCTTAGAGGCAGGGCCACTGCCTTGACAAGAAGACACAACTGAGGGCAAAGCTCCCCCTGGTCCAACTCCTGCTTATTTCTTGGGCCTTTCATGTGGATTCGGCACTGGCTTGTCCATCCACAGCCCCAGGTCCTGAGCCATGTGCACCCACATCATCTGGTTTTTATAAAGAAGCTGTCTGGGAGGCTGCATGCCCACGCTCCCCCTGGAAAGGCTCGGGAAGGCATCACGCCATTGGTGGATAGAAAGCCTTTCCGGAACCCTAACCCCACAGCCAGTCCAGTGAAGTGGCCCCTTGTCATGACAGCCTGCCATGTCCTATCACATCACACGCTCCTGTCATTGTCATCGCATCACCAGTGAGCTCCCTGGGACAGGGCAGGGGCCTTTCCATTGTGCTTTTTGCAGCCCCGGCTTCCAGGACCCCCTCTGAGAAGCTGAAAATCAGACCCACTGGACCCTGGCCAACCCAACGTTCTCCCACCCAGTCTCCCCACCGTCCCATCCCTCCTATCTCAGAGTCAGTTCAGATCCTATCTCCTATGATCAGAAGATCGCCCGTGGCTCCCGGGTGTCTGTGAAACCAAGTCCAAACTCCTTAGTGCCCTGTGTCTGGCGCTTGCCTCCGTCCAACCCACCTGCCTATCTGCGCTGATTGCACACACTGTGGGCTCCTCCCAGGCCTGGCGGGTCTGTGTCTCCCTCCCTTCTTCCCTCCCTCCCTCCGGATTAGAGTGCATTCGGTCACCTTCACCACGACGGCCTTTTAGAGCCACGCGTGCCTCTTGCAGGAGAAAGACCAGGCTTGGCACTGCTGTAAACAGTTACAGTCGTGGGCACTCACGGGGCAGATCCACCCTATCCTACCGGGTGACTGTGACTTAGCCTCGACTCCAAGGCGGCGGGTTTGTTTGGTTGGGGCTCGTTTGGTGCACGGAGTCTGCCGAGATTCTCCCCGCCTTCCAGGCCTGGCTCAAGGCACCTCCGTCAAGTGGCTTGGCTGCAGCTTCACCTTTGTAGTAGACGATACAGTTGCAAGTATTTTCTTCCTTTCTCTAGTGATTGCCAATAGGGAGTTACTACCTAGACCGTGGCATGCCATGGTTCCATGCCACCAGGACTGACGAGGTCTTTTCCCACCCTGCAGCCGGGCGGGGTCCAGTGGCTTGCATTCAGGTGAATGTAGCACCCCAGACCACATTCCTGTCAGGTGAATTCTGATACGTAGGAACCCACGGGGCCAAGCAGTACTGGCCAGAGGCTGTGCCATTTAGGGGAGCAGACCGCCACCGCCCCCTCCTTGGTTACTTCGGGACAGTTCAAATGGCAGCTGGTGCGGTTCCTAGCCGAGCGCTCAACCGCTGGGCCACCACGCCGCCTTTTAGATCTGTTGTCATTAGTCGCACCAGGGCCCTGTGAACTCACCCCTCACGTGATGGCTGGAGGGGCTTCTCTTCGGTGGGGAGTGTGATGCTGATGGCGGGGGTGACTGGGCCCCGAGGGTCGGATGCCCCCGCCCCTGCAGTAGAGGCCTGTCCACTGCCAAGAGCCCTTGTTCCGCGCCCTCGGCACCCACTGTGCCCAGGGACTTGTGTACCGTCTCCCCATCTCGATCGCAACTACTGAAATGCACAGAGGTACATGCACGCTCACACAATGTTTTTTATTATTGACCTATTCCATGGAAATCCTGCTCGAGTAGGCCCTTCTATGACCAGACTCTTTTATTTTTTGGGGGGGGAGGGCAGACATCACTGCCCTCTGGTGGGAGTAGGACGCTCAGTCTTGTTCCTGGAGAGCTGCTGCTCAATTTGAACCGCCAACCCAGTGGGCCACAGTCCCGCACTCAACCACTACGCCACCGGGGCTCAGCCCCGGACTCTTCTATTTCCTTCATCACGTTTCACAACCTGCAATGATTTGTAGATGAATGTTTTACATCTTTTTAACAGCCCACCCACCCACTACAATATAAGACATTAATTCCATGTACAGAGGGCCCAGGGGTGTCTTATGCACTGTTGGGATCCCCAACACCTAGCACAGTGCCAGGGACAAAGTAGGCGATGAACAAATATTTGTGAAGTAAAGAAAAAAGTAGGCGATGAACAAATATTTGTGAAGTAAAGAAAGAAAGAAAGAAAATCCAATAATGAAGTTCCCTTGAATTATAAAACACACACACACACACACACACACACTCCTTTTGTTTTTTCTCATCAAGCTGCTTTGACTTCTCCCCTAACAAGTCATATAGAGATACACCACTGGAACCAGAGCCCTGTTGCTGGAGGAGCCACATGGAGACCCACCCCAGCACTGAGATGCTTCCACCACCACTGGATCCACAAGAGTTTCCACCCACTGGTCCATGATCTTCCTGCATTTGGAGTCATTGCATGTGTGAGTCTGAAGAGGAATTTGTAGACTGGTGTGTTAGTCTGGGTATACTAGAGAAGCAAATCCATATATATATATATATGTGTGTGTGTATATGTATATATATATATACACACACATACATATATATATATAAAAGAGTTTTATATAAAGGGTAAGTGTACATTCAAAAAGCATCCCAGCCCAGTGCTGTCTAACCCCATAAGTCCAACATTAGCCTGTATGTCCAACACCAATCTACAAAGTCCTTTTCAATCTCACAAAACACAAGCAATGACGTTGACTGCAGGAGGAATACCGAATCAGTGAGCGTGTCAGCATCTCAGCGCTGGCAGGGGAGGGGTCTCCAGGCAGCTACATCTGGGCTGCCAGGGCTGCATCTGGGTAGGTCCATGTGGCTTCTCCTCAGGGATGCCTTGTCCGCTGAAGCAGGGAACCGGCTAAGGCAGCTGCACCCTGGTCCGACGTCAGAAAGCAAGAGATCCGAGAACCAAAAAGGCGAGGCTCACCGAGCCATTGATCTCTCCACCCTTCAATTAATCCCTCATGTGTTTATCAGCCAGGTTGGCATAATAAACCTTAACTATCTCAACTGGTATGAGACATGTGGGCTAATATCAGACTTATAGACTTGTTCTGGGCTGGGCTGTGTTCTGAATCTGCCATTGCTCTTTGACATAAAGCCCTTTCACACACACACACACACACACACACACACACACACACACACACGGCTTCAACTTGAGCCAGTGCTGCTGTATCTGTTGCCTCCCTTCTCGTTTCTCCCTAGATGTGTTTCTATCAAATTCCATCTCCACTCCGCTCATCGCCATCGAGTGGACGAGGGCCCCTGGAGACCCTGTCAAAGCAGACGCCATAAACCAAACCCTTAGACACCTCTCGAGGCTTGGCGCGTCTTGTTCATCCTGACTGAGCTCTTAGCGCAGCCTCTGGCCACAGCAGATGATCGCGTTAATTGAATCAATCCGAGAACCCGGTCTTTCATCGATTCACAAGCCATCCACATATACCTACGGAACACTCCCTCCTCTGCCAGGTGCTCTTCTAGACACTGAGGATCGGCCCTCGTGGGAGGACCCAGGGCATGAACGGAGAAAGGTAAGAAAGGCGTCCCCTGGCTGGGCCACCAAGGGTATCATTAGAACTGGCTGATGCGACAGCAGGTGACTGAGTGGCTGCTCGGGAACAAGCCGTGAGGGTGAGGAGCTCTTTCAGCTGAGTCCTGAGCGGCTGGGAGGAATTCCACGTGGGAGGAAGCTGAACCGTGGGGAGAGCGGTCCCCACAGAAAGAGTAGCAATAGCAGTGTCCCCAAGACAGGGGCCAGCTTGGGCAGTTTGGAGAAAAGAGAGAAGTGGGGTGGGGTGGCGAGGGGAAGTGGCAGAAATCGAGGTCTGAGGCAGGGCCATATCCTGCAGGGCTTTCTAAGTGCAAGTCAGTTGTCTGGGTGATGTCGAAGGTTTTGGGGACTCCTTGAGAGGTTTCGAGGCAGAGAAGTGGGGTGTGGAAAATAAACCATAAGGCCACGGGGAGACCAATTAAGAGGAGAGAAATGAGGGTGTCCTGGGCTAGGTGGAGTGGGTGACCTGTGAGCCTACTAGCCACCAGGTTGTCGGTTCGAAACTACACCCGTGAAGATGGACACTGTTGGACACCCACAGGGGTGGTCATTGTGAGTCACACAACTCGAGGGCAGTGAGTTTGGGGATGATTACTCTTTCCGTTTGGATGAGGGTGGAGACCCAGGGTGGAGCAGTGCAAACACTCACCTGCTAACCAAAAGCTTCGGAGGTGGAGTTTACCCAGAGGTGAGAGGGGAACGGAAGAAAGACTCGGAGATCCTCTTCTGAAGACACTGCCACCGGAAGACCGACGAGCTGCGTCCGCTGGACCATGACGTGCTCGGCATGGGGGCCAACTTGACAGAGCCCTGGATTTGTGCTGGGGGTGGGAGCCCTGCTGATGGACTGGACACTGGAGGGAAGGAAAAGAGTCACCGATGGCTTCTGGGAAGAGAAGGCTCAGTCCACTGGAGTGAGGGAAAATCGGGAGGAGGGCTCAGGAAGCGCCAGCTGGTGGAGCCTGTGGAATCAGTCATAGCCTCAGTTTCCTCACCTGTAAAATGGGCACGAGATCATGTCTCCTCACGGGTTTATTTCTTGGGTTAAACGGGGCACAGTATAAAGGCCAAGGGTCCCGGTGGCCAGCCAAGGCTTGGTGAGCATGACCTTCTAGCGGGCACTCCACACCTAGCAGCTCCCAGGGCGGGGGGAGGAGGGGGTTACACATGGCAGTTCAAGTTCACCTAGAGGTGCTTCAGAAGAAAGGCCGGGCGATCTTCCAGGAAAAAGCAGCCTTTGAAAATTCTAGGAAGCGCAGGATTTTCTCCTACGCACTGAGGGTCACCATGAGTAGGCATTGATTCCGCTCATGCTCGGCCCCCATCCGAGCTCCTCTGGGAGTGTCAAACCCCCTGGGAGGACTGACTCACCTGCCCACCTGTTGGGCAATCCTGGCACTCCAGTTGCTCCCAGTAGGGAGGTCTCCAGCAGTAAGACTTCATCCCCCCAGGGCAGAGTGCTCTTGGATGAGTAAGACTCAGAACTCCAGGGGACCCTTGCCTTCCCCAAAGAGAGTGTCAGAGGGGAGCTGAAAGAGAGGAAGATGGTGGGCAGTGCTCCTCCATCCCACATGGGATCAAGGAGGCAGGACCCCCAGGGACCAGCTGCTCAGTGCAGGGCCTCCCTGTCGCCAATGACTCAGCGAGCACAAAGTCTCAGGAAACTTGCCTCGACTTGCCTTTACTGGAAATGTTTCTTGACCTATAACCAGAACCTATGAGTAGGGGCAGGGAGTCCAGGAATTCCTCGCACACCACCCACACACATAGCACCCGAACCGATCCTCCTTTTGTTTATCCTTCTATAGGTTGTTCCCCATATATGTCGCTGCTCTATGCCATGGAGTCGACTCAACGTGCCCCTAAAGGGCAGAGTCCAACCACCTGCCCCATCGGGTCTCCGGCGCGGCAATCTTTCTGGAGGCAGCTCACCAGGTCTTTTCTCCCACAGAGCTCCTGGGAGGTGGCAACCACAGACAGACATAGACATAAGTGCATACCTGCTTAGAAAGATAGACATTTGGGGGCCAGCGGGGGTTTTCCTGGGTAGAACCATATGTCGCTTTATCTCTGTGCTTTTCTGTATTTTCCATCGTTTCCAGGTTGTGTTTGTGTGTGTGTGGGGGGGGGAGTGTTTGCCGAGGAAGAAACAATATTAGTTAAAAGAATCTAAAAGTTTCCGGGTAAGACCTGGGTAAGGAGAGCAGGTGAAAGAGGAGCACTCTGGGCACATGTGACGCTGCTGGGGTTCGATGCTGTTGAGCCAGCTCTGACCCAAACACTGCCCAGTCCTGCGCCAGCCTCCCTGTGCCCATGCCTGAGCCCACGGATGCAGCCACTGTCCGTCCATCGCCTCAGGGGCCTTCTTCTTTTCCACGGCTCCTCTCCTTTACCAAATATGACGTCCTTCTTCCAGGACTTGTCTCCCTTGACAACACGTCCACAGTATGTGAGATGAAGTCTTGCCTTCCTGGCCTCTAAGGAGCACTCTGGCCTTATTTCTTCTAGTAGCGGTCAGTTTGTCCTTTTAGCAGTTGATGGCACTCTCAATGGTCTTCTCAAATGCATCAGTTCCTCCTTATTCAATGTCCAACTTTCACATGCATATGAGGCAATGGAGAATACCGTGATGGGTGGGGGTGAGATGCACCTTAGTTCTCAAAGTAACTTCCTTCCTTTTCAGTTCTCTCAGGAGATCTCGTGCAGCAGATTTACCTAATGCAATATAGCTTTTCCCTTTGTTTGTGTTATTGGTATTAGTTTGGGTATTTGTTTGTTGTCATCATAGGACCGCCGTCAAAGTGAACCAGCGTTGTTTACAACCCTCAGACAAGCAGATGGATTCTGGTTCATAACTCTAGCCCCAGTGCAAGGACAGTTCATCTAACATGGCCCTGCTTGGGAGAGATCACGGAGATAAGGGAACTTCAGTGTGGTGTGGTGAAGAGAACAGCTGGTGTCTGGCTAGCAATGGGAACAACATCTAGGGCAGCGGTTCTTAACCTGTGGGTCACTGCCACCCCTTTGGAGGTCGAACAACCGTTTCCCTGGGGTCACCTAAGACCATCAGAAAACACATATTTCCAACACTGTTCCTCTACCATCTCCAGAAGAGTCCGCCCACATGCAGATACGCCCACATATGAGTACCCAGAGCGAAGACTGTCACCCGTGCTACACCATGCTTCAAGACAACATTTCATTTATTTGTAACTGGAAATAAATATTTCACAATAAATAATTGTGCATATTGTTTTTGTGATTAATTGCTTCACTTCAATTCCGTTCAATTTGTAACAATGAAAATACATCTCACTGACAGGATATTTCAATGATGATTCATAACAGCAGCCAAATGACAGCTGTGAAGTAGCAACGAAAATAGCTTTATGGGCCGGGGTCACCGCAATGTGCGGAACTGTTTCAAAGGGTCGAGGCATTGGGGAGGTGGAGAACCATTGGTCTGGGGTCTGAAAGGCTCGTATGTAAAGAAGCAGCCATCTAAGTGAGGTGTCAACTAAACCCACATGAAAGAAGCACACCAGCCTGTGGGATCCAAAGGTGACAATGACAAAATCCACAGATGAGGAAGAGCAATGTATCAGAGATTAAATTGTGAGCAGTGGAAGCCCCAAGCCTATCTGCAGAGTCTCTCGTCAGATTAAATCACTGACAGATCCCCTCTACCACAGGCCAGACACCAGAACAGCTTCACCATCCGACAGAGATTATTGTCACCTTGATTAGGGTGCATCGAACCACGGTGGAATATGATACTTGGTCAGTACACCTCCCTCTTCACCCAGCCTGAATTTGCTCAAGGCTCAGCTATTCCTTGCTTGTTCCACAACAGAAATTTCTTCTCTGGCTTTTTAAATATTGATGGTGGTCTTTTCTTTTCTTTTTTTTTTTTACTCTTTCTTTTCGCCTTTAAGTTACTATTATTTTCTTCACTCTGTTTTGTTTCTTGTCGTTTCCGTTAAGGTTTCCCAGTTTACGAAGCACAGGAGTGCTGGACCCCTAGAGACAAGAACTGATGCAATGGTTTGTTGGGGATGGAGGTGGAGAGAGTGAGGGAAATTGGGGATCATACAGTGAATTCAGGTGGGTGGAGGAAGCATTGGAACTGATTGTGATGATATATGTACCACCCTTTAAAAAAGTGTTTAACTATGGAAATGTATATGAATATTCTATCAAGAAAAGTATTGGGAAAAAAAGAGAAAGAAATCAAACTTGACCAATGGCTACCATGGGTGAAGTAGGAAGAGTTTCTGTTTCGGAGGCATTGAGTTTCTGTTAACGGTGGTGGGACACTTTGGAAAATGCACAAAGCGGATCTTCGGTGGCACTGAATGATATGTGCCAACATTGTTGGACTGGAGAATGTGCGTCGTGCATCTTTGCCACAATTAATAAAAACAATAGCATAAATAGCAATGGCTCCAAGGAAGAAGAAAGTGTTCTAAAATGGCTTGTGGTACAGATCATACCCACTCCTCTCCATACGATCGAACCACTGAGTCGTACGATGCATGGATGAAGTGCCAACAGAACTGTTTTAGACAGAAGCAAACACCCCTACTCTACCTGCAGACGCGCCCCAGAGTTAGATCAACTCCCCGGCACCAGCTGTGTCCACGGCAGCGGATCAGCCCTTCCCCTCGGCTTGCACATCACTCCATCCAGCAGCGTTCCCAAATGGACGTGCACATCTCAACAAGCAGAATGTCCTCTCGGATGAAGACCGTTAAGAAGCATTCCATCTTTGAACCACACTTTCGCTCTTGCTGGACTCAGTCCCAGGGACTTTCCCCATTGTTCTAATGGAGCAGTGGCAGGCCTGCCCCTGGGCTCCCGAGTTCCTGAGGCACCCCTACGTCTGACCCTAGGACGTACTCACCGCAGAGTCTCTGCCCCAGAAGAAGCAGCCAGAGTGTTTCCTCTTCCAAAGGGGAAGCAGAAGGCCCTGGTGAGCAGAGGGAACAGTGCGCCTGTCTAGACCATCATCCAGGGGGAATTCTGTCCACACAGTTCCCCATGGAAATCCCCAAGCCCGGAGCAGCTCTGCTGACTCAGGTCAGCCTCTCTGATGGCGCCTGAGATCCGGCTGACCAGCCCTCTCCAGCCCTCAGCCACCCCTACCCCCCACCCTAAGAAAATGCACACGATCCCAGGGAGGCCTTTCTAAGAGAATTGGCTCAGATAAGGTAATGGGTCTAATTAGGATCTCCTTAATGGATGAAAAGAGCCCCGGTGGCACAGTGGGTTAAGAACTCCTCAAGGTCACCAGTTCAAACCCACCAGCTATTCCAAAGGAGAAAAATGAGGTTGCTTGGGTCTGTAAGCAGGGGGCACCAAACTACGGCCCTCGGGCCACATGCGGCCCACCAAGAACATTTATCTGGCCCGCTGGGTATTTTTGCCACTGCTACTGTCCTGCTTAGCAGTTGACTCATCCCAGGCCTGCAGTGAATTTGTTCATAGTTTTGTTGTTGTTGTTTAACTATAGTCTGGTCCTTCAACAATCTGAGAGACAGCGAACTGGCCTCCTGCTTAAAAAGTTTGAGGACCCCTGATACAGTCTCCGCAACCCTGAGAACAGTGCTCCACTCTACCGTAGCGGGTGGGTGGTTTTGGTTTGCAGCGTTTGTTTGATTGATGGGGCCGGGTGAACTCTGGTCTCTAGCAGAGATGATTCTCTTCTCTCCTCGCGGGGCGGTCTGTCTCTGGCTGGGGCACAGCCCCCGGGGGATGCTAAGAGCAGCGGAGACCTTTCATGAAGGCAGGTGAACCAGCCCGGGTTCTCATTTCTGAGTAAGAGTCAAATGTGGTCCTTGTCAACCGGGGCGATGTGCCCCCCAACAGATAGCTGACACTGTCTGGTGAGACTTGGACTTGTTGTCAGTGGGTCAGGGGTAAGAGGGATCCAGGCGGAAGTCTGGGGTGCTGCCACACGTCCTGCAAAGCACATTCACACTCACACAAAGCACATTCAAAGACAGGGCTCCGGGTTGGATCTCTCCAAAGGAAGGCTCATTTGAAGGAAGATCTTTCTGAATTAGAACACTGTCCTCAAGTCTCTCTCTGGTGCCCATCACAAATGTGGTAGCTAGAGCTCCATTTCAAATGTGTTTCTAAAGCGATTGTTTCTCAAGCGCCACGGCGCTGCCACTCGGCCACACCAGGTCACGAGGAGTCAGCATGGATGGGGTGGTGGGTCTGGAGTACCCCCGATGCACTAGGAATGCAGAAGCTTTGCTTGAAGTCTTCTAAAAACCATGGACCTGTTTTCTTTTCACGCACCAATTCTTTCCAATGTTTGGCTGACCTTACCGTGTATTAATATTTTCTTTACTAGTAGAAGTGATGGTCCTTGCACAATACCTTTTTGGTTGTTGTTGTTTTAAAGGGCATTAAAGAAATAAAGGCTAGAGAAAGAAGAGAAAGTGAGCTTTCTGGTCATGAGCTTTGTTGTGATTCTGAAAGAAGGTGATTAAAGACAGTCTCTCCACTCAGCAAGGAGAGAGAACACAGGGAATCCGGCCAGGTTTTTCGTGATGATGCTCATTCTTGTCTGAAATGCTTCATACTTCGCTATACAAGTGGTTCCCAACAACACCCCCCCCAAAAAAAAAACAGAATAAAATTTTCAAAGCTATGTATTTAAATTGTTTTTACAAAGCAATCTTATTAGAAAAAGCAACAACAAAACATATCCCTCTCAAAGCACTTTCCATTACACTTAATACATCTGTCAAATCTGCCATTCCTTTTTTGGAGGCAGTTTTCAAACTGCTGACTGACAGCACCACCTTCCTTTTTGTCTTCACCTTTTCCGCATAGTCAAATCGCTGTCCTTCATGTCCCTCTTCATTCACAGAAACCACAGAAGTCGGATGGAATGATGTCGGGGGATTAGGGGGAAGAGAGGCATGCTGGCTTTTGCCCAAACGTCGCGCACTGAGGCAGCTGCGTGAGTCGGTGCCTTGTCGTTTGGGTCACACACCATTAGGTAATCTTCTGTACCTCCAAATAGAAAGCTTGATTGACCGTTTGAACCGGTAGAATGAGCTCTAAATGCACTGTGTGTCCACGTTTCCATCCACTTGGGAAGTTGGCAGACGTCCAGTCTAGAACAAGGTTTTCCATCACAATCGACGTTTTACCTTTTCGAGTTGAGGAAAACCCTCATACGCTTGGGTTTTCCCCCATAGTGCGGTCCTTGAAAGCCGTGCTCACATCACAGCGGTTTCTGCGGCCCTTTTCCTGAAGCAAGGAACAACATTTCACAGCTGCACTCTGTTCTCTTAAATCATCACCAAAAAACAAGGTTTGAGCGAAACTGCTTTTATGAAAAAATTCACTGTGGCCAGAGAGAGCATTCCCAGGGTAACACCACTGGGTGCACTAACTCAGACCAATTGCTCAATGCTTGCCTGGCGGGGAAAATGATATACTACGATACCTCTGCTTTGTCCAGCACAATTCTGGTTGAGAGGGGTACCCCATCATCAATTAAATAACAACAACAACAAAAGTCAAACTCTGAGGTTATTCTGTCACCACGTATCCTCCATCTAGGCCCCTCAGCCTTCTCCGAAGAAATTTGTACTCAAGCTTACCCCGCAGCAAAAGGGTAATGTGGGCATCTTCTAGGGATTCCAATCGGGTTCCTTGGAAATGTCCTTTGGGTTTGGGGGACAAAAGGAAGCAGGGAGTGTTGGAGGGTGGCTGAGGTGAGCTTTCCCAGTGAAATTCTTCTGGGACAGCCCGTGCCACCTTCCAAGGAGAAGCAGGTGGTTGATGTGGTGGGAAAACATTCTGAACTTTTCCTCACCAAGACAGCATTCCCTTTTCCTAAAGACTCTTCCTAGTAAGCCCCATGCACACCCCCAAATCTGACAGCACTACCCCTTGGGAGTCCACCCAAGAAGACAGTCACCCCAACCTTCTGAGCTGACGGGCCTCTCTGCCTTGAAGCGAACTGGCCCTGCAGCCCTCTGGAGAAGCAAGCATCATTTGGATCGGACCTTTTTGGATTTTTGACGACATCCTCGTGGGAAGAAGACCAGTCTGCAGCTGAGAGCACCTGGCTGCAGCCCTCCCCAAATCACACAGACACGTTGAGTGCGTTTCGTTTGGCATAAGCCTGTGCATGCATGAATCGGAGCCCTGGAGTGAGAGCTTCTTTAAACTTCTTGGGGTCGTCATGGTTGGGGGTGGTCACGCTGGCACCGACTCACAGAGACCCTACGGACGGCAGGACAAACACGGCCCGAGCCTGGACCATCCTCACAAATGGCCCATGGATGCTGCCGCCGCCGTCTCAGTCCATCTTGTCGAAGCGCTTCCTCTTCTTCACTGTCCTGCCACTTTTCCAAGCGTGAGAGCCTTCCCTAGCTTCATACAAAGGCCCACAGCTATCTCCAGGTGAGCACACCGATGTGCTACCCTATGCCCTGCCCCCCCACACACACACATACACATATATACATACATACATATATGTATATGTGTGTATGTAACTACCTGTGTAACAGCTCACAAATCTAGGGTTGGTGTTACTGTCGCTGCAGAAGTATGTTTGCTGTCGTATTTACCGAAGATGCCCCATTGTCTGGGGGGCTGTGAGTTGGAGGGGAAGCTCCGTGTTTTCATTTACCTTGGTCACATCACCCTCCACATTATGGAAGGCCTGTGGGAATCAGCCCAATGGCTGCACGTTTCAGCTTGGTTTTCCCTTCACCTGAGCGGACACATGTGGACTATCTAACAAGCCAATCTCCCTCCCACTGGTAACCATCAAAGAATGTTGCTTTCTGTGTGCAAACCTCTCCTTGCCTTTGAATAAACGGGACAGCAGGCAGGATTTGTCCTTGGGGGATGGTCTTATTTCAGGCAGCATGGTGTTTTCCAGAGCCATCCACACTGTTTTCCGGTTGGACACTCTTAAGCCTCCGGTAGAATCCTGTTACAGGGTCTCTGTCTGCTCTGATCCTGCCATCCGATGGGATTCGACCAGCGTTGACTGAGTCCTTCTAACGTGCCCAGCCGTGTGGCAGCTGTTGTGGCTATATACATGGACTGTTGAGGGATCAGTCTGCATTGTAGTCGGGGTTCTCTCCGTCTGGGATCCTAAGACGGCAGGAAGCCTTGAAATGACAGTGTTGTGGGATGGGAGAGCGGTAGCGAGGCAGAACTGACGCGCAGTGACTCGGGGTGAGACAACCGGGACAGCCCAGTGGAAGTGTTCATGGAGTAAGGGGAACGCGGGCGAGACAACGAGGTCAGGCTCCACACAGAGGTACATCCCCTGAGACGGGCAGAACATACAAGAGAAGTCCAAGGACTTGCCCTTGCGGTGTATGTAGAATCGAGGGAGGGGTTGGAGGCAGAAGTAAAAGCAACAAAGGGGGCATGTGAAAACAGTCTGAAAACAGAACGCCCCAGAAAGCTCTGGATGATTGCAATGGAGGACAAAAAGGTTTTTGTTTATTGGGTCTTAATGGGCAGTCAACCAGGTGCCAACGCTTCATAACATGAGGCTCTGAGAAGGACACAGAAATAGAGGACAGCCCGCCATATTGGTTCACTCAGGACTTGGGGTCACTGTGGGTTGGCATGGACTTGGTGCTAACAGGTTGAATGGGGGGGAGGGGTGGTGGTGCTACTGTTTTGGGCACTGAGACTCCCACAGGCTGGTGTCACCTCCATCCTGAAGGACCCAGGTTGGCTGATCACACTACTGGTGTCCAGTGCCAGACAGAAGGAGACCGGATGCCATAAGTTTGAACCCACCCAGCTGTCCGAGAGAGAGAGAGAGAGAGAGAGAGAGACCAGGTGATCTACTCCCGTTTTAAAAAAAGAAAAATCCATGACCAGTGGTCACTTTGATTCTGACACACAGTAATGCAATCTGACAGTGCAGAACAGCCGCCAGAGCATTTCCAAGGCTGAGATCCATCTTCCGGGGACCAAATTGTCCCATCTTTCTCCCTCATGGGTTCAAACTGCCAACCTTTGATTGGCTACCAAGCACCTGAGCAGTGTACTACCAGCAGGGTTCTTTGCCATAGAGACCACAGCCCAGAAAGCCCTCTGTGGCAGTTCAACCCTATCCCACGGGCTTACCATGAGTGGAAAACTCATGGGACGGCACCCCCAGCGACATGAAGCGAGGCCCTACCTGCCACCGCGTGCTTGCCAAGACCTTCATGCCTAGCCCACAGGTCTGGCAGAGCTCCATCAGATTCTCAGCTGGGGCCCCAAAGATGAATTGTTCAGTGGCTTCCGTCCCACCCACCCCCCTCCCCCCAGAGAGACCACGTTTTCAAGAACTCCAATTTTGCATCGGCCACTTCCTCTGGGCAGGACCCTGGTGCAGACACAGGCCAGGGCTAGTAAATGGAGCAGGTTGGGTCCAGTTTGGAAACCTTTGATCACTTTTTGAGGTTTCTGGCCTGGAAGCATTTCCTATCATAAAAGACAGTTCGTGAAACCCCTATGTGGCCCCGGTGCTATTTCTCTAAATTGCTTTCACCCGAGTGATTGCTTTTACTGGAACGTTGACTGGGGAGAAAGGGAGAGAGAGAGAAAGAAAGAGAGGATGGCCTTTTGAAAAAGAGAGAGGGAGCCTCCAAAGTGACACACCTGATAGAAAATGAACTCACTCCATCAGAGGCGGAGATCCAATATGGAGGAAATTGCCCCCAACCCGGGTTTCAAAGGCATGTCTCTGGCAAGAATCCCGCAGCTTTCCTGGGGCACATGTAAATGCTGTGCCACAGAGGCCTTTTTTCAAGGAACAGACTGTGGTGCCTGGAAATCAGAGGAAACTCTAAATGGTTTCCATATTTTGTTTTGTTTTCTTTGCTGTTTTTTTTTCTTTCAAAACATGTCTCTGAATCTGCCCATTTCCTTTCAAAGCCGGGGGCCCAAGGCTGCCAACCAGCGGTCTAGGACAGCCTGTGAAAGGAGATATTTAGCTTGGCTTACGGGGTGTTTTTGAACATTTTAAAATTGGTTGCCAGTATTTACCAATTAGGAAATTTTTAAATAAAAATCCGGATTTCCTGCTTTTCTGGAGAAAAAAAAAGGGGGCGGAGGAGCTGAAGACAGGGGGGGTTTCGTGCCCAGGTGACAAAATCCACAGGGGCTGGGAGGTGGCTGCCCCCTTGGGGTGGAGCCTGTGCCCTTCCCGTCCTTCCATCCACCTGGTCTGCTTCCTGTCTTGACTGTACCTTCCAGGCCCCTTCCCAAGCCCCACAGAAAAGGAGGCATCCGAAATACCTTGGAAATGAGTTCTGAGCCGCTTGCCTTGACCTGCTTCCTGCTCTACAGACTCACACACTCCCAAGTCTCGGAGGTTCTGACATGGTGACTGATTTCCTGTTTGTGGATTAGACTCATCTCTGTAGCTCCGCAGCTGGCACGATTCCCCCAGGTTGCCTGCACTTCCTGCCCACCCTGCCTGTGCCACTCTGAACCAGGAAGACCCACCCTTGTTCCATTCCACTGACAGCCACAAAAACCAAGCCGCAGGCAGCCCCCTCAGATGGCTCTCTTGTCGTTTCTGTTCCTGCTCTTAAGTCTACGCTCTCAGGGCTCAAGGGGCCGCTGAACATGTTACTTGTTCTCCTTCCATCCTTGACAGCCTCCCTTGGACTTGACCGTAGATTTCAGCTCTGGTGTCAACTCTTTGCCTCTGTCGAGATGTCACGTGAGCTTTCGTGAGCTTTGCTTCCGGCTTTCCGATTAAAGTCTTCAACCCAATCCTGCACCAGCCCTGGGTCATGTATCAGTCAGTCATGCTAGCTGCCGTAACAAACACACTTCCAACATCCCAATGGCTCAAGACAATGCAAGCTAACTTCTCGTTCTCATAAAGTCAAGTGTGCGTTTTCCTGGCTAGGAGGCAGGATCTGGGCTCATCACAGTGTGTCACTCTCTCTTCTCTGAGGGACTCTGGGTCCTCTGGGTCCAACAGAAAGCGCGCAGCAGCAACCCGGGCTTCTGAACGGCCTTCCGGGCCCGGAGTGATTCCCATCACTTTTACTCATCTTCAATTGCCAAGAATAATGACGTGCCCCACCTAAATGCAAAGAGGGATGGGAAATGTAGTTTCCGGGGGAGTTGCCATTCCCCTGGAGGCAGAGTGGATCTCTGCGCGGCACCCAGCTCAAACAAAGAGCCGCACAGCTGGCTTCCTTGGCCGAGCCCATACTTGTCCTCCTTGGGTGTGGGAAGGAAATTACACACACCTCTCCAAGATGACAGTGCTCCCCAGCTCTCCATGGCAACAGGCAGAACCCCCCGATTCGATCTGGAAGGAAAATGGCGTTTGTTGGGCCTCATAACTGGGAAGACCAGAAGTAGGATTGGCCTTCAGGACCGTTGGAGCCCAGGACTGAAGCACCGCTCTCGGATCTCTCTCTCTCTCCATTTCTGAGTCTTCACGTAGGTCCCTCTGTCCTGTAGACTCTCCACATGTCAGGGGAGGTGGCCAGCACGCACTCTTTCCATTCTAAACACTAAAATCCACCCAGAGGTCTCTGGAGCAGCCTGGCAGGGGTCAGACAGGGGTCAGAGGTGTCTCAGGGAGGCAGATGACATGCGAGCGCTTGTTCTTCAGCTCTGAGTGGGAGAGGAGCTGCTTTGTTAGGGAAAGAGGTGCCGTGGGCAAACAGGATCCTGACGGGCCACAGAACAAGCCTCGCCCATTTTCTCCTCGGCCCATTTGGCCTCTGATACCCACTGTGGCCAGCCCAGCCCTGAGATCCTGAGTCTTAGGGCAGGTCCTGCAGGGACCAACCTCCCACATCAGAGCCTGTCCACTCTGGGGCCATTTTAGTGAGTGCCATAGCTTCCATGGGTGTTCACAGGATCTTCACGACACTCTGAATTGACCAAGATTGGAACGGGTCTGTTGATGAGTTCCTTGCAAGGTCTAAAGAGACCAGAGAAAGGGTTCTAGCCACGTAATGAAATATCATTACAAAGTCCATGTTCTTTAGGCAGGAACTTACCTCACACGCTAAAGTATCTCGTGGAGTCATTCATCCTACAAATAAACATTGAGCCCCTGTAATACACCCCCCAGCTCCAGTTTGTCATACTGGGGTAGCCTGCGTGTTGCTGAAATGCTGGGAACCACATAACTGGCATTCCAAATAGGAGTCGGGTTCCCCTGGGTGGCCAGGCTTCAGACTAAGACAGACTAGGGAGACAGGCCTGACTAACCTAACCTCCAAAACATATCAGTGAAAATCTTATGGATCGGCCAAGAGCTCAAGTAGAAAGCAAATGTCTTGAGAAGGAGGGTGACAGCAAATGTACACACGCTGGACACGATGGGTGTGTGCCTAGATTAGGACCAGAGTTGTACGAGCCCCCAATAAAATGATTTTTTAAAATGCTACTTGCACGTACAATGAAAAGAAGAAGAAGAACACAGAAGACCTTATGGGCGTCATAGAATGCTGGAAGATGCGCCCCTCAGTTCGAAAGGCCCGAGTCCAGCAATCCTGAAGGCCCCACACCAACAGTCAGGGGCAGGCCTGGACAGCATCGCATGTGGTTGCCTGTCCAGGTCAGCGTGAGTCAGTGCCAGCTTGATAGCAAACTGACAAGAACAACAGGGAGATGACCAGTTTGGGGTCAGGTGCTAGATATGCAATCTAGGGTAAGTTGAAGTCCGTGACCTCACTAGATAAAGAGTCTCTGGGACATAAGGAAACACAGTTGGAGCAAAATGTGACAGCATGACTAAGCTCAGAAGATAATGTGGTTGCACAAACAAACAGAAAGATACCTTGAGCCCTAAGGAGAGAATCAAGGGATTCCCAAGAATGAAAGAAATTCTTGAGACGCTGATGAGAGGAGGGGACCAATGGCAATCAGAATATCTTAGACTTCATAGGTATGAAGGAGCTTCAAAGGGTGAGTAGAAAAAATGGAATGAAAAGAAATGAGATCTTTTTCCATGAAATTTTAAAGGCTCCTCATCAGGTAAATCACTTCCCATTGTTTCAGTGTAAAGTGATCAGATTTTAAGCAGGGACACCATTGACTTGATGGGCGGGGGGTGGTGGTCCTTGATTAAAAATTTGGTCTATATGGAGCATCAAAAATATTCATAGAATGCAAAAATAGTATTGCAATATATTTATTTTAATTTTAAAACACCGTGGGACGTGGTTAAATTGTTAAAAAGTGGGACGTCTGACCACCTTACGCTAGTGCCATGCCAGGCTTGCTGTAGAACTAGCCACTCTCTACCTAGTTTGATTGGAGAACGTAGTGAGTGGAATTGTGGCCCCCAAAGGTATGTCCAAGTCTTAACCCCTGATGCCTATGAATCTGACCTTATCTGGAACTAGAGTCTTTGTAGATGTTAATAAAGTTAAGGCTCTAAAAGTGACATCATTCTCAAATTAGGATGAACCCAAAACTCAAATGCTGGAGTGTAGGAGAAAGGAGAGGGGAGGGGGACACACCGGAACACACTGGGAGAACGCCATGGTTAGACAGAGACAGAGAGGGGATAAAGGCACAGGACTGGGCCAGGAGCCACCAGAACCCACAAGACAAGAGTCAAGTGAAGGTTGCCCTCTAGAACCTTGGAGGGAGGGTGATTCTGCCAGCACCGTGATTTTGAACCCCTGGCTTCCAGAACTGTAAGAAAAACATTCTGATCTTGTACGCCACGGTTGCAGCAGCTCTAGGAAAGAAGCAGACACACACCTCCAAGTTTCTCTTGTTGAGTCCATGACAATTCTCTTTTCATTTACAGACACTTGTAATACTGGCAGGCACCCTTGGTGGCACTCGGCTGCTAGCTGACAGAACGGTGGTTTGAACCCAGCCAGTGGCTATGTGCGAGAAGCACTGGGCCATCTGGAAGATTCTAGCCCAGAAAACGACGCCGTGGGGCGGTTCAACACTGACACAGGTGGGATTTCTCTAAGTCAAAACGAACTCAGGCCGACAGAAGCACAGTACTCTCATGGGAAGTAAAGGAGACCTGCACAGTCCAGGTTTGAATTTTTTTAAAAGACATTTATATTTTGTCATCATCTTAGATTTATAGAACAGTTTTGAAGGTCTTCCAGAAAGTTCCAGCATATTCCCTCCCTTCCCTCATTCGGTTTCTACTACTGTGACAGGTCGGTGGCACATTTGTCAAAATGAAGAAGCATCGATACATTATTAGACACTCACCTTGATGAGTTTATTAGGATTTTACCACTTTTCCATCAATGCCTTTTATTTCATCAGCCCACCCCTCCCCGCTCGGTTCTAGAATCTGATCCAAGATGCTGTATTGCAGTTAGACGCTCTTGATCTCTGAGCATTGCTACTCTTTACATGCAGATCAATCCTGTCTCTTTTCCTCCTGGCTGCCAATGTTCTAGACATTTTATGGTTCGTTTAGCACCTCCACTAGAGTGTGAGCAAGGGAAGGAAATGATTTTAAAATGCAAATTAGCCAAATGTTGTTATTTATTGGGATGTGGCAGTTAGCTCAGTTACTAGTAAGGCCAAGGTTATTGCCTTCAACGCTATCAATGAGTCAGCTGGCTTAGCAATGACAGAGGAAATTTTGTCTGTGCCCCAAATCCAATCTAGCTTTCTAAATTTTTGGCCACAACGGAAGTGCTTGCTTTTTTATTTCCCAACTCAGATGAAGTGTAGTCTGCAGGCCAGCAGAAACAGAATCAACCTGAGAACTTGCTAGAAAGGCAGAATCTCTGGCCCCAGCCCAAGCCTACTGAAATCAAATCCACAGGTGAAGGATCACCAGGTGAATAAGAAGCATTACCTCTTAGCACATAGTAACTGGGAACCTGCTCTGGGTTAATGGACTACATCTGTGAAAATTGAGTGCCTCTGTTGAAAGAGAGGTTGAAAAAGCTCCATATTAGCAGCCAAAACAAGGCCAGGGGCCAACTCTCGAATAGACCATCAAACGCTCATATGCACATTCAAGTTGAAGCTGAAGAAAATGAAAATAACTCCACAGAAGTCAAAATACGACTTCAAGTATGGTATGTTCCATTCTAAATTCAGAGACCCTCGCAGAAACAGATTGGATGTATTGGACACCGAAAGTGGAAAACAGGATGGGTTGCAGGATGGAATCAAGATTATCATGCAAGTCTGGAATGTCGTCCTGGTGGTGTAGTGGGTTATGCATTGCCTGTTAACTTCAAGAATAGCCTACAAGAAGGAAGTTTGAGGGCATTTTTAAAAAGACAAGGGGGGGGGAGGAAGCAAAAGAGGAGCTGACGCCAAAGGCTCAATAGAAAGTAAATATCTAGAAAATAATGGTGGCAACGGATGTACAAGTGTGCTTGATACAATTGATATATGGATTATCACAAGAGCTGTAAGAGCCCTCAACACAATGTTTGTTGTTTTTTAATTAAAAAAAGACATGGAAGAAAGACAAGAAACAAAGTGAGTGTCAGACGAGGCTCCGAAACTTTGACCTTTGTGGCAGACACAAAGCTAGAGATATGGTGATTGAATTTTGCAAGATCCATGACTCCTTAATTGCAAATGCCTTTGCTTAACAACACAAAAGGCAACTGGTGCAATGGACTTCTCCAGAAGGAACACACAGCAATCAAATTGACTACAACTGTGGGAAGAGAAAGGCAGGCTGGCAGTGTCGTGATTACGCGCTGGGCCGTGATCTGTATTTTGAAAACCACCAGCAGCTCCCCGAGGGTGAAGGACTGAGCCTGTATTCCCATACACAGTTCCAGTCTCAGAAACCCACCGGGGATCCCCATGACTCAGCACCGAGTTGATGACAGTGAGTTTGGTGGCAAGAGACAATGGAGAAGAGCAATATTAGCAGCTACAACCAGACCAGAGATTGACTGTGAAACAAACCATTAATTGCTCATATGTAAGTTCAGGTGGAAGCTAAAGAAAATGAAAGCAAGCCTGTGAGAGCCCAAACAGGACCTTGATTATATCCCACCTGATTTTTGAAACTATCTCAAAAACAGATTTGCTTCATTGGACATGTACAATGAAAGACTTGATGAGTTTTGGGATGACATCAAGAACATCATACATGAAGACAGGCATCTCTCCATCTCTCTCTCTCTCTGCCATTGAGGTCGTTGAGAAGGCAGAACAGGAAGAGGAGATCAAAGCAGATGCCAGAAAAGGCTCTGAAATTTGCTCTTAATCATAGAGAAGCGAAAGCAACAGAAGAAACGATGAATTACAGAGGCGAACAGAAGATTTCAAAGGGTGGTTCAACAAGACACATACTATGATAAAATGTGAAAAGACCAGGAACTGAAAACCAAAACAAAGAATGTGCGGTATGTAGCATTTCTCAAGCGGAAACAATGGAAGAAAAAAGCAAAGCCTCGATTTGCAATGTTGAAGAGTTCTCTGGGTAAATATGGAATGCCTTTTCTCGCTAACAAGCCACGTCTTTTTCTAGGGACTGGTCTCTCCTAATACATGTCCAACGTGCATGAGCCATAGCTAAGGGCGGGTCCCCTGTGGAATAGTGGTTATGGTTAGGCAGTTAATTGCAAGATCGCGAAGGGCTTGAGTTGAGCAAAGCCTAGACCATCGAGCTATTACTTTCTTCACTTTCACAGGCAGTGAGGAACCATGGAAATTTGGGGCCTGCCCTGTCAAATTGTGTTGCCAAGACCTCTTTTATTGCCTTAGCTTGTATGTGTGCAAACAAGTGTGGGCCTTCGGATGACACTCATGCTGATTGACACACACAAGCATACTGCCACTTCATGAGAAAACACCACCACTCTCAGGTAATATTAGAACTGGCTTGGCCACTGGCTTGTTCCTGACTCAAGAATGCTTTCAGGAGGGCAGTTCACAGAAGGACATTATGTCGCCTCTCAGCATCCATGCCCATTTTCCACTGACCCGACACTGCCATGCCTTTGCTTCTCTGGCTCCTTTGCAGCTAGGGGTTGGATGCTGTCAATTAAAGTCTATAAATCAGTGCACTCGCAAGAGATGTGAAAGCAGACGGGGATCAGGTCACCTGTCTCCCGCTTTGCCTCTGTTCTGCTGGAAAGTCATGCCAGGTAGAGCTAAATGCCAAATATTACATTTCCAGGTCAGTAAGTGTCAAGGGGGGATGTGAGGCAGAGAGGGAGAAGGTGAGTCCTGGTCCCTGGATTTCAGGCCTGCTGATGAATCCTTAAAGCCAATCATCCTGTTAACAGCCTTCTGATGATGGTGGAATGGCAGGGCCCCTGGGGGATCCGTTCTTTTGTACTCTGGGAGTCATTCCAAGAGGGTGTCAGTCTACCCATCCTGCTGATAATGATGAAATTATTAATTTCCTTCTTTCTTAAAATATCTTGGGCAGCTTCTGTTTCCTGCTCTAAATCTTGACTTCCGCAGCAAGAGGATATGAAAGGACAGGTTCTCAGAGAATGGACGCTCTGAAAACGTTCTGGCGGGTACCCAAATGGATGGGTTGAAGAGTCTGGGACCACCTGCCTCAGAGCACATGGGCCTTGCTAAGATAGTGTTTCCAGACAGGAACTCTCAGTGCTATCGATTCGATGCTGATACATAGCGATGCTATAAGACAGGGTACAACTGCCCCTGTCGGCTTTCGAGATGGTCACTTTCTCCAGGAGTAGAAAGCCTCGAGAAGCGGCTGGTGGTTTCGAACACCTGAAGTGGAAATTAGCAGCCCAGGTGTAAACCCCAGGGCTTCTCGTGTTTCCCAAGTATATCTTCTTCTTGTTAGAAATAGAAAATCTCTTGGGCTGAGCCCGGTGGCGTAGTGGTTATGCGAGGGACTGCAGACCACTGGGACGGAGGTTCAATTCCAGCAGTGGGGCTAGGCCTCCTACTCCCACTACCGGAGAGCAGCGATGCCCAAAAACAAAAACAAAAAAAAAAGAAAGAAATAGAACATTTCATCTTTTATGCTTAAGAGGTCTCTTGTGTGTGTCTGTGTGAACATTCACACCGTTATAAGAGGTGCTGACCTATTTTAACGTGTGCTAGAGAATGATGGGCAGCCTCATCGGATACGTGATTTCAAGACTATTATTGTTCACAGCAAGCCTTCTGTAGGTAGTGAGCACGCCAGCAAGTCAGGGTGCCACTTTAATGAAGAAGTCTCCGTAAATCAAGGCACACCGATTTGGCAGAAAGCAGGAGAGTGGCGTGCACGTGACCCAAGTTTGGACAACCCTCTCAGGGTTACCATTCTTATGGATCCCTTCGCGGAACAGGGAAAAACAACTTGGAGCCATAAGCCCCACCCCCACCCCATTCTTTCTCCCTCCAACTATGAATGACAAGTCTACGTTGCTCTGCAGTGTCCAAGGGAAACACCCAGAACCACACGTCATCGATCACCTGACCAGGCAGCACTGAAGGGTGCGGTGGGAAGAAAACTGCAAGATGGGCCCGGCACTGGGAACAGCTTGTCTTCAGCTCAGAGTCATTAACTCGAGAAATTCCAGACGTGGGTGTGTTTGTCATGGAGGCTTGTCTAGTGAAAGGGAGGGTCAGACCCAGGATTCTTGTCCCCGAAGGAACAACTGTAAAAAGTCCTTTCCCAAGAGTCCCTGTCAAGAGCCACGAGCCCCAGACACACGAACAAAATCAAGGACGCCCTGAGCCCTTTCCGTCCTTCTTTCCATCTCTGGGTCCCCAGGAGGGTTACTGAAGATAGAGGACTCTAAATGTAATGAGGACAAATTGCCAGTACTCAAAAAGCCCTACTCTGATCGTGCTTACCGCAGCAACAAGTGAGATAAGAAACTGGACTGCAGGACACCTAGAAAAAAAAAAGAGAAAACGACAGGTCAACTAGGTCAAACGTCTGTCCACAGACCGGTGTCCTGATGCCTGTGGAATAATCACCTCTAGAAGGATGGGGGTGGGTGTTTTCCGGTTATAGATGCCCAGGCAGCATGCAGAGAAGATTCTGGTTCAGGTCAGAGATGGCTCCCAGGATTGGGATTCTTAACAAGCCATCCCAAAGGGTTCTAATGTTTTGTCTTCTTTGCACACTGCTTTCCCAGCCCTTGCGTTTTACATGCAGTCACTTCATTTCGTTCCCCACTGGCTCAGCCCCTTGGTGTCTTCCATGCTGGCTGATGCTAACAGCTTTCCTACTCATCTCCTGCCCCTCTCTCTTTATGACTCCAATGGGCAGGAAAGCCATATAGTCTACTAAAGAGAAACAGGATATCATGTCAAAAAAAATTTTTTTGAACTTTTCTCTGGGAAAGTCATTTAACCTCTACTGACTTCAGCTTCCTCATAGTTCATGCCAAGGAATTTAGAAAGCAGCTATCTGGTCAACCGACTGGGAGAGGTGCGTATTTGTGCCCCTTTCAAGAAAGGTGACCCAACAAAATGTGGAAATGACAGGGCACTATCATTAAGATCACAGGCAAGTAAATTTTTACTGACAATAATTCAGAAATCAGTGGAGCCGTACATCAAGCAGAAGACTAGAAATTCGAGCTGAATTCACCAGGGATGTCACCGCTGGTGTTAGATGAAGCTTGACCGAAAGAAGAATACACCAGAGAGATGTTTACTTGTCTTTTATTAATCATGCAAAAGCATTTGACTGTGGGGATCACAACAAACTATGGTTAATGTGGTAGTTACATAATCTGCTGTCAACTTGGGAAGGGCTAGACTCTAGCCTGTCAATCAGGTCACAGCTTGATGACCTCATTTGGAGGCTGTAAGGAGATAAATAGTTCACTGGAGGCCAAAGACAGATAGGCACTCTGCTTGTCTCCCTGCTGACAAGCCACATGGAGGCCCCTGATGGAAACAGAGCCACCGAGTCGGAGGAGTCACATGGAGACCCACACCAGCACTGAACTGCTTCCACCGTCACTGCGTCTGTCAGGTCTCTCCAGAAGAGCTATAGACCTCGGCCCTTGGCTCCATGCGAGAAAGAATTCAAGCTGAAGCCTGCTTTGTGATCCAAATGAGTTTTGTGAAGGTTACAAGAAGTTGTAGGTTCACACAGGCACCCATGAGATCCCTTACCTCCATAAGGGGGTGAGAGAGAAAGAGAGAGAGAGAGAGAGAGAGAGAGAGAGAGAGAAGAGGCAAGGAGGGAGGGAGGGAGGGAGAAAACCCTCATCTGTTCCAGGCTCCTGCTTTTCAATTATTGGCGGGGCCGCATGGCTGAGGACTCTGGTCCACTCCATGGACTGAATTGAATTCACCTGGCCTAGGTGAATTCAGCTGCAGCATTCCTGGCCAGAAACCTGGACCTTTGAGCATGCGCTGTGTACCATCCTCTCCTGGCAAGAGCTTGAACCCCTGAGCATGCGCAATGGACGCCCTCTGTGCTAGCTACCTATCGCACCCACAAAACTTTCCACCCACTGCATTTGGCATCATTGCATGTGTTGTGTGAGTCTGAAGAGGAGTTTATAGATTGGTATCGGACATATGGGCTAATATCGGACTTGTGGACTTGCTCTGGACTGGGCTGGGATCTTTTCTTAATATACAATTGCTCTTTTATATAAAGCTCTTTCTTTTTTCAAAAAAAAATCATTTTATTGGGGGCTCATACAACTCCCATCAGAATCCATTCATATATCCATTGTATGCAAAGCACATTTGTACACTTGTTGCCAACATCGTTCTCAAAATATTTTCCTTCCACATCGACTCCTCTTATTTCCTCTCCCTCCCCATTCCCCACTCCCCAATGAACCCTTGATAATTTATAAATTATTATTATGTGTCACATCCTACACTGTCCGATGTCTCCCTTCACTGACTTCCCTGTTGTCTGTACCTCAGGGAGGAGGTTATAGGTAGATCCTTGTAATGGGTTCCTTCTTTCTACTCCACCTTCCCTCCACTGTCCCACCACTGTTCCTGAAAGGATCAACTGCCCTGGATTCCCCATGTTTCCCGCTCCTATCTGTACCAGTGTACATCTTTTGGTCAAGTGGGATTTGTAAAATAGAATTGGGATTGGGATTGTGGGGGGGAGGAAGCATTTAAAAACTAGAGAAAAGTTGCATATTTCATCATTGTTACACTGTATCCTGATTGGCTCCTGTCCTCCCTGCGGCCCCTCCCCCCCCCCATAATATAAAGCTCTTATACACATATGAGTCTCCCTGGACTTGTTTCTCTTGTCTACCTGGACTAACAGTTAACATTTTGAAGAATGGGCATTCCAGAACACCTTACCTGTGCCCACGTAGAACCTGTACAGGGACCAAGAAGCAATCATTAGAACAGAACCGGGGTCGGGGG
>PVJH01022493.1:0-26952 GCA_004026705.1 Nesogale talazaci
GCCATCCAATAAAATGATTAAAAAAAAAAAAAAAGGCTACCATCAAGACTACCCTGTGGGGGAAGTTCTAGTCTGTCCTACAGACTGACTGTGGCATGTGACAACTAAGGCTAGTGAAGACAATGGCTAAGACTGGTAGGACTGTGGCCTTCAGACAACCCCTTCAGCCTGGAACAGAACCCCCCAGTCTCTTTGCGTCAACACTTAGCTAAGCAATAGAGAATACTACTCCCCATAGGATGAACATGTTCCTCAAAACCACCAACCAGCACTCACTCACTCAACCTATCAACCAACCAACCAACCACCCCACCAACTTGCTGCCAGTAAATCAGTTCCGACAGGAAGGAGCAGGAGAGATGGCTAAAAGGTAACCAGGGAGGAGCCCAGGAGGCAGCGGGAAGAAGGATTCTCCATTGAGGGGCTTGCGATCAAGTCTTAGGAAACACAAGGTCCCTGAATTGCTGAATGGGAAACGAATGTGCTTTGTGAGCTTTGCCCCAGATGATTAAAAAGTTCAAACATCAACAATGCAGGCTAGGGAACCCCTGTGTAGCAGCAGTAGCAGTTCCAAAGCTTCACCATGCAGGGAGGGGCCGCCATGTGATGGAGGCACCCAGCCTCTGGGCTGAGGCGGCACGGTGGTGGCAGTTTGCATGGAGCACAAAGGCTCAGCAGTTGTTTCCACTCCCTCTGAAAACGGAACAAGCCGCAAGCAGCCTTGGAGGGCACTCTGGGCCCAGCCCGTGTTTATGGCGACTCGGCGTTGCTGGGGAAAGCGCTGACTCAACACCATGAACTCACAGCTGAGTAAAGCTAGGTGTGGACTGAGCAGGGCAGCGGGGCTGATTTACACAGTGACAAGGACCAGCAAACAGTAGAAAACCACAGGCGGGCACCCAGTAGGCGTGCCAGGGGTTTTCTTGTGCCATGGGTTTTCTTGTGTCGGGGCAGATTTGCCCTCCCCATCCCTTGACATGAATAGGATGTTTCGTTCAAACCCGGCCCTATTTTTAGAAACCTGCCAAAATCTCCATGCCCTCTTGCTTCCCCCAAATGTACCACACATGGCTATGGGCCTCGGCTGGCATAATGCTGCCTGTGTTTGGCTGAACCAGGCGTGCCTGGACGGGACTACGAGCTGGCCCTGCCAACAGCTCAGGTGGGGTGTTGGACACCATCTGCGGGGACCTGAGTCTGGGACATACAACAGTGTGAGATTGTCTGCCACACAGCCTGGCTGTAGGGGACAGCTGGCCACGGGGTCCACACATGGGGGTTGAAGGGTGGCGCTGGGCACGCAGGTCCACAACAACCCTGCCACCTCTCCTCATGCTTACTCCTCCACTGCTGTGGACAGGGAGGGGTTGCCAAGTGACCGACCCTGCCAAACCCTCGGAGCATTTTCTGCTGGACTTCTCTCCATTGTGCCTGGGTCTATGCTCCGTCCTTCGGATTGGAGAGAGATGCACTTGTGCACACACACACACACTCACACCACACATCCACACTCTTACACTCTCACAGACACACTAACTCATGCTTACAATTGCACACATACTCACACATACACACTTACTCATACATATGCTTACAAAACGACCATTTTTTTCCTATTGCTTCTCGGAACCTTTCCAGTGAGGACAGACACGGAGCCACAGTGCTGCCCTTTGTGGTCATGCAGCTGAGGGCCATGTGCAGGGCAGACTGCAGGGCAGTGGGGCTCATGGCCAGGGGGCCGCTGCCCTGCGCCTGCACAGAAGCCCCATTCAGACCAGCAGAACTGGACAAGCTCCGCCACGTCAAGGGAAGAGTGTGAGGAGTCAGTCCTGCTGCCAGGTGAGTCACAGGAAAGCTCCCACCACGAGGACAGGCGGGAGGCCGGGTGTGCCTCTTCCAGTCAGGGCGGTGGGGGTGAGGTCTGCTGAGCCCAGGCTTGGGGAACAACTGCCTCAGAGGTGAGGCGGGAGCCAAAGACTGCCGCCCAAGGCCCCACCACTCAGCCACCGGCCTTGAGTGCAGGGAGCCAACAGACAAGTGTCAGACGACCATGGGACTTGGGCTTACCCAGCTCTGTCGACACCAGGGACCCAGTGGCAATCTCACCCAGCTTGGCCACTCCGTCGTAGTAGGCTTTTCCTGCCAGGATCATCGCTGGAGAGGAAAGAGGACAGACACACACCTGTCACTTCAGCATAGACACCAAGTGGCTGCTGCTTCAAAACATACATGAGGGGGTTGGACTGGTGCTGGGCCGGAAGCCCCCAGGTCCACCCCAGGGGAGATGCTCACAGTTCCTGAGTGGTGCGCTCCCCCCCCCCCCCCCGCCTCCAACATGAGGTCCTCCCACAGCTCCCCAGTCAAAGGATGTGGGCAGGGTGGCCTGGGACATGAGGCCTGAATCTCTGCTACAGAAAACAGCAGTCAGAGTCATGAACAAGGGCCCTGCTTGTTTGGCAGGGAGATGTCGATGAACTCCGCAGTTGACCATCACCACCTAAACCAAGAACATTGCCAGAAAATAAACAATGCACTTGCTAATTGTTTGGAGGTTAGGAGAAATCAGGAACGCTTTTATTGGTATTCCAGTTGGGGTGCTGTCTAGGTCTCCTAAAGACAAAAGTTCCTCCCTCAAAACTGATTTGAAAGACAGAATTATAAAGAGTAGACAGCGGCTTTTTATTTCTTTGCAGTAGAGCAGCCCTGGGTCTGAATTCTACCTTTATTCTAACTCTATGGCCTTGGCTGATGAACCTCTTCACCCTGAAACGACGGTCCCCATGGGCAGAATCCGTGATAATGTGAGCCTTGAAAAGACAAGTGGCAGGGGCAGGTGCCAACTCCTACTTTTACCTAACAAGCTAGATTGAGGGTCTACAGAAAGCTGCTGCCACAGGGTCACCAGTTCGAAATAAGCAGCTGCTCCACAGGAGGAAAATGAGGCTACTCTATTCCCATAAAGATAGTCATGGTCTCTGACATCCACAGGGACAGTTCTACCCTGCACTGGACAGGCACTGTACTTGGCATCAACTCAATGTCAATGGGAAGATGAAGGACTGTTGTCAACAAGCCTTCACCTGCTTACTGAGTGTGGCCCGGGGTGAGGTGCACTCAGCGGTTTTACCCCGAGATTGGTTTGCCATGTGGAAATCCAGTTCTCCTGTAGTTTTAGGGACCATTGGATGCGGGACCTAAGAATCGGACTCTCAGGGCACAACTGAGATGCCAGGGACGAGCAGGCAGGGGAGTCTCCCTATTCAGTGACACTGCCCAGGCCTGGTTGGCGGCACCTGCCAACTGCGGTCAGATAGGAGCACCCGGTCTCTGCTGCCACGGCTTGCCAGCGTGCGCGCACCTGTCCACCAGGTCTCTCTGTGGATGCTCTGTCAAGGTCCAGTCTATCGCCCGATGCTTTCTGCTGTTGGGTACCACTGAGTCGGCTGCGACCCACAGCGACTGTTTGCACAACAGAAGGAAACCCTGCCTGGGCCCGCACCATCCTCGCCATTGCTCTATGCCTGAGTCCATGGTTGCGGCCATGGTGTGGATCCATCGTGTCATTGAAGGCCTTCCTCTCGTTCCCTGCTCCTTCACTTTACCGAGCAAGATGTCCTCTGCCAGGGACTGGTCTCTCCCGACAACACGCCCAAAGTATGTAGGATGAAGTCTTTCCAGCTGTCTCTAAAAGAGGACGCTGGCCGTAATTCTTCCAAAACAGGCAGGGTGGCCTCTTTAGCAGTCCATGGTGTTTTCAATCTTCTTCTGCAGCACCACAGTTCAAAGACATCGATTCTTCCTTGGTCTTCCATATTCAATGTTCAACTTTCACATGCATGTAAGGCAATGGAGAATGCCATGGCTTGGGTCAGGGGCACCTAAGTTCTCAAAGTAACATCTTTGTTTTTCAAAACGCTAAGGCGGTTTTATGAACCAGATTTACCTCATGCAAGTCGTCTTTTGCTCGCTAGACTACAGCTTCCAGTATTCATGGTTCTAGTTAATTCTAAAATCATTAATTTTACCAAATTGTACAATTCATATGACAATTAGCTATGCATATAGGTTTATTCTTTTTACCTAGTCCCAATCCGGCTCCATCCTTTCATGGAGGAAAGCCAGAGGCCAAGACAGTGGCCTTGATCTGACCGATGATGGTCCAACTTGAAAACAGGAGTGTGTGAAAAGGCAAGAAGAGAGGGCCCACCCCTTACTGCTGTATGGAATGAAAGGAAACGCTGCATGCTCGGTTCTCATGGTTGATAACTACCTCACCAACAGCATCACCATGTTTCTGATGGAAGCTTCCCTTCACAGACAGTCTTCACTGACCTCTCAGGGCCGACTGCAGGCAGATACCCACGTGTCAGCCCAAAAGACTGCCCTGCAGGCCCCAACTTAGTATTCCGAGTGCCCCATTTCTCTGTTTCAGCATTTCTTGCAGCTTAAGAATGACCCAAGTGAAGGCTCTGACTATGTGTGAGTGCTCGTTTAGGTAATGGGCTGTGATGATGCTCCGAGGTGATTTAATAAGACCAACGCTATCACTGTGGAGTGCAAGTAGGAACACGGAGGCGGATCTTTCAAGCAACCACTCGGTTAACCTCTCTGACCCTTGGAAATCCCACAGGGGCTTTTTTGGCTAGCATTACCTTGAATTTTTTTCATGAACTGTTGACTTATGTTAAAAATCATCATTCAACCTCACTCGCTCCCTGACCCTCGGTTGATTCTAGCTGAGAGTGACCCCTTCAGGATAGAGCACAGCTGCCCCCGTGGGTCTCCAAGGCTGTAAATCATTACCGGAGCAGACAGCCTCATCTCTCTCCCATGGCGTCGCTGGAGGTTTCACACTGCTGCCCTTTTGTTGGGGAGCGTAACCCACCACACCCAGCAGGCCTCCTTTAATTTCCTAAGTCTGGTAAAAATACCTTGCTTTGATGAAAAGGGTGACTTAGCCGAAAAGTATATAACTCATTCAAACTGAATAAAGAGCATAATATTACTTTCACTGTGGATACATTTATCCTGAAGACTGAGTTAAGGAGGAAGGGAAACACTGGAGCTCTAGTTTCACGGTTGATCAACTACTTCCATTCCATTGACATACTTCTACCACGTGCAGGTCCTTCAAACATCCTCACAGCAGCGTGCTGCTTGTCCTGCTCAAAGGCCTTTGAGGCTCTCCTTTTGCTGACAGGGTGTGTCTGTGTTTGGCAGAGCTGCTGAGAGACTTTTACAGTAATGGCCTTCAATAAATCTCCCAGAATTCCTAGCCCCTCTCTATACTCCTGGCCGTGGTCACAACATGATTTCTTTTGCCCAGTGGGATATCAGTAAGCATGGTGCCCACAGAGGTTTGGTGCGTATTGTGATTGGAGCTGATAAATCTTGGAACTGAATGACCCCATCTGGACTTGAAGTGGAGAAGACCCCTCATGGAGAGCACAAAACCAACCCAAGAAATCTAAAGAACTAAAAACTGCCCCTAGTGATTGTACAACTCTTCTGGATATGATTAAACTATTGAGCTGAATGGTATGTAGAGAAGTCCTAATAAAACTTTTTTTTTTTTTTTTTAAAACTATAGGTTAGGAGCAAAGGCTGGGCCTCCTACTCCCACCACCAGGGCAGGGATGCTTAAAAAAAAAAAAAAAAAAAAAAAAGACTATAGGCCACTCTGAGCTTCCTACCTGACCATTTAAGGATCCTTTGTACATCTGCTCTGGTGGTACAATGGGGTGAGTGAACTGAAAGGTTGACGTGTGGCACCACCAGCTACTCCATGGGAGAAAGAGGTGGTGATTTTGCTTTGGTAAAGATGACAGTCCTAGAAGTCCCATGGTGCAGTCTACTTTGTTCTGTCAAGCTGCTGTGAGGCGGAGGGGCCTAAATGATAGTGGGTTTGGGTTTAGTTTTTTTTTTTTTTTAATATTGGAGTCTGGTTCCGTTTTCTTTTCTTTTTTTTTTTTTTGGGGGGGGGCCATCACTGTCTCTGGTGGTTGTGGGAGCTACCCAGTGCTGCTTCTGAGAGCCGCCACTGGATTTGAACCGCCAAGCCCGCGGGCTGCAGTACTGCACTCAACCACTTATGCCACCAAGGTTCAGCCCCTTGGTTTTCTTAACAACAACAACAACAACCAAAAAAGGTGAGGGGCAGGGGGACCTGGCCAGGCTCTGGTATAATCAATGGTTGCCTTACGCCAACACACTTTGGGAACCGTGTGCTACAGAGTAATAGATAGCTGATGAGATCTTAAGATGGGCTATAACCGCAACCTTTGGTAAGACTTTGTCTCATGCACTTTGGACATATGTCATCAGGAGGGATCAGTCCCTGGAGAAGGTCATCAAAAAAAAAAAAGAGGAACGCAACATCCCGTCTTATGTTTCTCTGCCGCCGCCTCCCAAGCCCCTGCCCGGGTTTCAGGGGTGTCTCTTCCGCCTGGTGTTTAGTGTCTGTCTGCGGAAGCCTGGGATCAGTCACCTGCCTGCAATCAGTTACTGGTTCCATCCCACACCAGCCGCCCGGCTCAAAATCCCGTCCCATTGACCCATCCCCATCTCTGTCCACCATTCCCATACGCCCTTGCATTTTAACAACCTGTTGGTTGCACACCTGGAATCTTCAGTTATACAAGGGAACGCCAAAAAGTTCCTAAAGAAGCACAATGAAGAGCTAATGGACATTCCTATGAAGTTTTTGAAGGCCCTTATACATGTACTCCTGACTAAGGGACTGTCTCCTCACTGGACCATGCCATATTTACAACAGTAAAAGACCTATCCCATTATTTTGCACAATAACAAGGTACATCTGGCAGCAACTAATATGGAGGTGCAAAGTGAGGATGAGGCTGGCTGTGACAGCTGTTCTTACGTGTCAACCTGGCTGGGTCATGATTCTCAGTGATTTGGCAGTTATGTAATGATCTAATTTGGCAGTTAGGCAATGGTGAAATTCCATGGTGATGCAATGATGTACAAAGGCAGTCGGATGACAAGGTGCCATCTTCTGATTTGTGATTTCATATAGTCACCCTCTATTTGTGCAAAATGCCAGTTTTTCATACAGCAGCCTAGCCACAAAGTGTGTAAAGAGTGTTCTATGCATTCTTAGAAGCCTTCTGCTTCTGCTTCCACCACAGCTCCCATGTACTTACACCAGATGGCCTGCGGAAATCCCAGGAAATTAGGAGCACTCATTCCAGGTGTATTCTGGGGCCCGCAGAGGGATTCCCCAGGGGGTATTGAAGGGATAGGAGAGCAGCGGCGGAGCAGGAGCCCTCAGGAGAGAAGCCTGGTTAGCAGGAGGCCAGGCTGCAGGCGGCTCGGCACAGAAAGCAAACACTCTGCAGGTTACAGGGATGGCTGAAGCAGCGACTTTGTGATTGAGCAATCACCAAGGGAGTGTCAGCTGGGCAAGACGGTGGGCTTGGCCTGCTGCCCAGGAAGGCCGGGGCACCCACTGGAGGGCAGGTCGGGAGGAAACTCTGTGCCTGCTGGGGATCCTGGTACTGATGAGGCCTGGCAGCAGTCCAGCAACCCAGAAGTCAGTATCCAGTTCACTCTTGACTACCTGTGCCGGCATCCATGGTCTGCCCAGCAGATGCATACACACTCCCCCATCCCCTTTCCTGGACAGGCATACAGGGAGGGTGAGGGCGGCTACGGTTTGTTTTCAAAATATCCACAGGGAGTGGCTGGCAATGAGGGAGGCTGGACCTGAGCCCTTCCTCAGACCAAGCAGGGCTAGCCCTGACAGCTTACAGTCTCAAGGGGAGACAGGGGCCATTCAATGACACAGAAGGCTGCTTTGCACTTGGTGTGGTTCGGTGGTTGTTCCCCAAACCCAAACTTACTGCCATGAGGGTTGGTGCTGACTCTATAGGACAGGGCAGGCCTGCCCCTGGGGGTCCTGGGAGGAGAAAGTCCCCTCCTTTCTCTTTCTACAACAGAGCAGCTGGTGGTTTCCAACCGCTCACCTCGAAGACTGCCATCCACGCGCAGCCACTCTGCTCCCCGCTGTGCTCACTGCGAGGTTATCGGACTTCCTTCCACAGAAACACCCTGTGTAACAATGTCAGCTTCCTGGAGGGCTGTCTGTCCAAAGCAACCGAGAGCCCCAGTTCACACGGGGAGAGAGAGGCCCGGGCCCAGCCTTCTTTGGAGTGGAACACTTGCGTTGACAGAGGAGTCGAAGGGACGCCTTCAATTGAAATACTTTACCATTCAGGCTAAAAATAGGGGCACCGTGAGCAAAAATGCCATAGAGCTTTTGGATTCTATCCAAAGAAAAGGAAAGGAAATCCAGCCACTCTGAGGGAGAAAGATGAGACTTCCTGCTCCTTTACAGAGTTATGGCGATGGCCAGTCCCAGAGGCAGTTCTAGCCAGTCCTACGGAGCTGTCAGTCAGAATGGACTTGATGGCAGTGGGTCTGTTGTTGTATTTTTGCTTTGCCATGGCAGCAAATGTGTTCTGATTATGCTCTTACTAATTATATTGATTCAGTGGTGTGAGCCCCCTCCCCCCACCAACCCTTCATAGATTTATCAATTCACAAAGAATATCGTTTAAAAGCATTATTGCTCACAGTAGTGATTGTATGAAATTGACCCATATCATAAACCATGACTTGGCAGGTAAGGTAGATGATTTATGTCACTATTATTCAATCATATAGTATGGGCTGATCACGGGAAAGTTCTAGACCAAACCTGGAAACCACCCAACCTACTGCCACTGATCCCGACTCCTCGGGATCCAAGAGAGGACGGGCTAGAACGGCTCCTTTCACAGCAACCCATTGAGAGATACTTGGCAACAGCGAGCACATCACACAGCCTGCATACTTGCTTTTTGTTAATAAATGTCACGAAAACGGGAAAGACTTACCATTAACTGCTTTCTCATAATTCTTTCCTAGGTTTATTAAATTCCGAAGCCCAGGGTTGAACTGTTCCATAACATTCTGAAAAAGAACAGAAAAGAAACAAGACAAGTTAACAATAAAATAAAATAGAACAAGCCAAGCGCTCATTAGCATTTGTCACGGTATGTCCATGTCCAGTAGTGCAGACTACAGGGCAACGGGGGTCCGGTTTGAAACAAGAGCAAGCATTTCCGCCCTGCTGGGGCCAGTGAGTTGGGTGTCATCCTGGTGTCCCCTCTGCCCAGAGAACCTACTATAAATGGATCTCACTGTAGACTCTTGTCTCTTTCATCAAAGATCACCCCCCACCACCACCACCAGGTACCCTGAGACCCGGAACCAACACTCCTTGAGTTTAGGTAGGTCAATGGCTGTCATTCTCCCCATCAGCTATCTGAGCTTCAATATTTGGGCTGTCTGTGCTGTCAGTCTGACAGACATTTCTAAGAAACTGGGTTTGGGCGCTGCCTAAGTACCTCTGCCTCTTTGGCAGTCGTTGCTGTTCGTTTGTACTGCTCCAACTTCAGGAATGCATCCGCTTTGCATCCTACGAGCTGTGTTCTCAAAGTGAGGCCGGGGGCTCAGGGCCAGGGTGTCGAGACTTCATCTTACATACTTTGGCCACGTTGTCAGGAGAGACCAGTCCCTGGAGAAGGCCCGTCGTGCCTGGAGGAGGGGAGGTGCGCAGGAAGGCCGGCCCTCAAGGAGCTGGATGGAGGCAGTGGCTGCATCAGCGGGCTCTGGCATAGGAGCCGGGGTGAGGGTGGCGCTGTGCACAGGAGCTGACTCCATAGCCATCTAACAACCACACTGCTTCCTCGGAGCCCGGGAGGCCTAGTGGGATATTGTGAGCCAACGACCACAAGGTCAGCCGAGTTCAAAACCACCACCGGCTCCTGGGGGAAGGACGAGGCTTTCGACACCCGCAGAGTTCGAGCCTCCGGAGAACACAGGGGTAGTTAGTTCTACCCTGCCCTGCTGAGTTCCTCTGAGCAGGAACCGACTCGGTGGCAGAGTTTCTTGCCCTGGCTTTCCGTGCCGGTGGGTGGTGGTTTGGCTCACTGCACCCCACGCCCTTCTCCAGTTGTTTTCAGTCATGGCTTTAAATCGATAACCAGCGATTACTTGAATGTATCTTTGTCAACACTGGTCACTATGGTGCAAGGAATGCTCTGAGAAGGGCATTTCTTTTCTCAGCAGAGCATTTTTATTTTGCCTGGGATTAATAATTGTATCATTCCCCCTCAGGTTTCTATGAAACTGCTCTCGAGTCCATTCTGATTCACAGTGACCCCACAGAACAAAGGAGAACTAAGGAACTGCTCCTGAGGGTTTCTGAGGCAGCAACTCTTGATGGGAGTAGAAAGCCCTGTCTTCCTGCTGTGGAGAAGTTGGTGGGCTTGAACTGCTCATCTTGCAGTTAGCAGCCCAACTCGTCCCGTAGCCCACTCGGGCGCCAGGGCTGCCTGTTGACATGGTTTTCTGGATGCACAAAACCAGCAACCCTCTGTCCATTCCCCCAGCACCTCCTCTGTCCTGCTCAGCCTTGGCCCTGTGTCCAGGCCTGCTGTGCTGTTGCTCTTGACTTTCCCTCTCTGGTCTCCTAGGTTACAGCTTTCTTTTGCTGGCCCTCAAGGGCTGGTCTCTTTCATTTCCCTCTCTTTGCTGGGGATCATGCTCCAGGAATGGCCAAAGGCATGATGCTGTGCAACAGGTAAATGGGAGCTCCTGGGTGCTTGAAGTTCTTACCTGACATAGAGTCAATATTTTGCTAGGGGGAGTATTGTTGGTGCTGCCGTTGGGTGCTACCTAGTTGGTTCTGACTCATAGCATCGTGGGTACAAGAGAGCAAAACACTGCCCGGCCCTGTGCCATCGCTACACTTACGTTTGAGCCCGTTGTCGCACCCACTGTGTCCACTGTGTCGCACCCACTGTGTGTAATTCTCACACACCAATTCAATTCTTCCTTTATTTGTCTTTCAATTTTCACACACACGATGTGATTGAAAATGCCCTGGGAAGAGTGTTAAAGATGGAAAGCTCTTTTCCCTCAGAATTTTGGAAATGCTGCTCTGTAGCCTTCGGCATCCAGCTTTGCTCTAATTTCTTCCTTGGTGGCTGACTCCCTACATCATGGACCCATTCTCAAATCACCTGACTTCCTCCGGATTGTCCACTTTTTTTCTTCCTGTCTAACATCTTCAGCCCTTTACATGGACTTATTAACTTGTGAAAATCTTTAATTCCCAAGAGTGCATTCAAGTTCCTTGATAGCTTCTTTTCCAGCCCATCCTGTTCTTGTTTTATGATCACAGAATCTTCTCTTTTCTGAATAAATTCATTGTGCTCTTGTAGAGGGTGTTTCTTCCAGTTCCCCATTATCGTCTGGTTGTGATGTCTTCTGGCTGCTTGGTGTTTCCCCATTCGTGTTCAACCTTTTCTCAGATACCTCCCATATGCACTCACTGTCATCACACTGATGTCCACTCCCTGTCTCTGTGCGTTTCTGTGATTGTAAATCTCGATGGGAGTAGAATGTCTCCCCTTTCTACTGCTGAGCCACTGTTAGTTTTGAACTGCTGACCTTAACAGTTGGCGGCCCAACAGGCACCCACAGTGCCACTAGGAGTCCTCTCAAATCACCTGGTGATCCCTTATTGTGAGTTTGTATTTTGCAACAAAGCCCTAAGATGCCGGCTGGAAGGGTGTGGGTGTGTGTACAGGGTGCTTGTGGATGACTGGGCTTGATGGCAGAGGGGCTGGACTAACCAGGGGCCAGTGGGTCTTTAGCGAAGTTGCTACTTTGTTTCCTCATTCAGCTAGTGCATTGGTTACAATCTTCACATATCTACTCCACTTTGTTTTATCAGTTTCCATCAGACTCCCAGGTCCTTAAGCTTCTCCTGTAGATAATTCCTGAAAAGAGCCCCTTGCTCAGGGCAGAAGTTCTTTATAAACCCAGCTAAACTGGTGTTTAAAAAGATGACTTGGGGGGATGGTTTCAGTTGAAGGCTTAAAGACCATCTCTGGTCAACACCTCCAGGTTTCCCATGTCTTGGAGGGCCCAAGGCATTAGATCTCTATAAAGAATAAGTCTGGTTCCATGTTGTCCTTCTTTTTGATCAGGGTTCATTTCTCAGGTTCTTCTTTTTTTTAGAAATCATTTTATTGGGGGCTCGTACATCACCTATCACAATACATTCATACATATACTGTGCCAAGGCCCTTCGCCTGCTTGCTCTTGTGATCATTCTCCAAATCTCTGCTTTTCCACCTCAGCCGCTGATGACAGCTTCTCATCCCTTCCCCTCCCCGCTGCCCCGTCCTACCAGCCCTCATTACTTTATAAATTGTTGTTTTGTCATATCTTACATTGCCCGCTGTATCCCCTCGCTCACACCTCCAATGACCATCCTCCCGATAGGAGGTTGTGTGTAGATCCTTGTGATTGGCTCCCCTTCTCTACCCCACTTCCCTCCACCCATCTGGTAACTCCACTCTCACTACTGGTCCTGAGGGGTTCACCTGTATTGGGTTTCCCGGATTTCCAGTTCCCATCTGTTCCAGTGTACCTCTTTCCAGTCCAGCTGGATTTGTAAGGCAGAATTGGGATCATGATAGTTGGGGGGAGGAAGCCTTCAAGAACTAGAGGAAAGTTGTTTGTTTTATTGCTACTTCACTGCAACCTGATTCGCCCTTCTCCTCTCTGCAACTCCTCGGTAAAGGGGCATCCAACTGACCCCGAATAAGCTTTGGGCTCCCACCCTGCTCTCCCCCTCATTCACAGTGATGTGCTTCATATTCTCTGATGTTTGATACCTGCTCCCTTTGACTCCTCTTGATCACACAGGCTGCTGTGCTGCTGCACTAAAGAGCCACTCGTTTACCTTCAAGCCTGTAAGCCCCAGACGCTTTATCATTTGCTAGCTTGGCACCATCAGCTTCCACCACTCTGTCTGCCTCTGTACCCATTTGTCTTCAGCAGTCATATTGGGAGGGTGGACACATATTGGTATGATTTTTGTTCTTTGATGCCTGATACCTGATTCTTTCAACACCTTATGGTTGCACAGGCTGGTGTCCTTCTTTTATGGTGGGCTTTGTTCCTCCTGAGCTAGATGGCTGCTTGTTTACCCTCAAGCCTTTAAGATCCCAGTCATTGTATCTTTTGATAGCTGGGCACCATCAGCTTTCTTCACCACTCTTGCTCTTGCCTCCACATGTCCTCAGTGATCGCCTCCGGAGGGTGAGCACACAGTGATATGTTTGGGTTTTTTTGTTTGATGTCTGCGACCTAATCCTTTTAACACCTCTTGGTCACACTGACTGGTGTGCTTCTTCCATGTGGGCTAGGCCACTTCTCAGCTAGGCCTCTTGCTTATCTTCAGGCTTTTAAGACCCCACATGCTATATCCTCTGACAGCTGGGCGCCATCAGCTTTCTTCACATTTGCTTATGCACCCATTTTATTTCAGTGATCGTATTGGGCCAGTGAGCATCATGGAATACCAGACTCATAGAACAAAGTGTTTTTTCATTGAGGGAGCACCTGGGTGAGGGCCCAAGGTCCATTTGCTTCCTTAGTACATATAAATATATGTCCTTAGATTTATTCCCTCCTTATCATAAATAATATTTACGTATGTACATGCCTGTGTTTAGACCTCTGTAAGTGCCCTTTGCCTTCTAGTTCTTTCCTCTATTTCCTTCTATCTTCTTCCTGTCCCACCATCATGCTCCACCTTCATGAGTTTCATACTTCCTCTCAGTTACATTACCCTTGCTTAAGCCCTGCAAGACCTCCTACCCATACCCTTCTCACCACCGATTCCGAACCACCCATTGTCTCCCCCCGCCCCCCAAGTCCATGATCTCTCAGGTTCTTGATCAAAACATTCAGTTTTTAAGGATTGGCACTATCTGTTCTCCTGGTCTCATAGAGATAAAGGCTCATAGAACAATTAGAGGTGGGTCCATGTTGTTCCAGGTAAAGAGAGACCAGTTGTATCTTGGATGGCCATTGTCAAGTTTTTAAGAGCTGGCACTACCCACTAAACTGAGAAGATAGTGATTTTAAAACAGCAATTCCTAATGGTACGGTGCCTTTAGCATTGGGCTGATAACCTCACGGTTGGTTGTTTGAGCCCAACAAATGCTCTCTGTGGGAATGTGATCGGGCAGCATGCTTCCCTAAGAATGATGGTCTTGGAAACTCCAAGGAGCATTTCTACTCTGTCCAGGGGGTCACTATTGGAATCAAATCAATGGCAGCGATTGGGTTTTGGTTCGGCACAAACAGTAGTTGAGCCAAATGACTGAGATGACGGTGGAGAGCAGTTGTTAATGTTCCTATCTTTGGCTGGGAAGAGGGACAATGATGAGGTGGCTGGTTTTCTGAAAGCAAGAGTTGGGAAGAGAGCTGGGTATCTCTCATCATAATGGGTGAACTGTCTCTTAACTTGTCTGTCTTCTGGTTAAATATCACCACCACCACCACACACACACCCCTGCTGTCATTTTAAAGTCCAGAACCCTCGGCTGCAGTAGATCCTGAGATTCACTGCTGGTCTGCCAGGCAGACGCAGCTGCTGGGGCAAGTGTACATTTGAAGAAGACCTGGGGCAGGAATAAGGGATAGGAGGGGCTGGTTAGGGGGGTGCTCCCTTCTTTGCCCTGCCTTCTGTGGAGCCTGGTTTTCAGCCCTGGTCAGGCCACCTTTTGTCAAGCAATGCTGACTTTTCAGGTCGCTCTGAATTGCAGATTTGTAGCCCTTTCATTTATTTCATTCATTCCTCTGCCATCATGATCTTGTGCTCCCAGTGGACAAGGAAAGGCCCTTGAAGTCAACCTGCCATGCTTAACTAGACACCCGCTCCTCTTGTATTAACAAAACGGGTCACATGTCAGCTACACAGACCTACAACCAAGGCTGACATACCCACCCTTTTCTGCAAGGCAGTAGCCCTCAGTATCTGACCACTGAGCACCTGTAGTCAGCACTTAAATCACGGAAGCCTCCCAAGATGTAAAACAGAATAGGAAGTTCCCAGGTAGCTTCTCCCTGTGATAACATCTGAAGCCAAATGCTGCCTGCAAACAGCTGCTCAGACATCACACCAAGAAACTGACATGGATAAAACACTATTAACTGAATGACACACCTTACTCAGATGCTGATCTCGCTCCATCCTTCCTATGTGTTTGTGGAATGTTATCTGGTGTTTATTCCTGGAACCATCACCATCATTAAAATGCACAGCTGTTCCTTCCAAACACCAAGCTCACCCTCCTGCTCCCTGACCTAGAGAGTCACCCCATCACACACTCCTCAAACTCTAACCCCTGACGACCATACTACAGTCACCATCATCTTGTCATTCGACACATGGGGGTATAAATAGAATTATATGCTGTTTGACCTTTTGAAATTAGTTTTACTCAGCATAATGGCCTGGAAAGCTATCCCAGTTGGTGGTATACTAAATTGGCTCCCTCCCCGCCACAGGGTGGTCTGATGTCAGGTGGGGCCACAACTGGGTGAGCATTTAAGATGTTTTCAGTCATTCTGAGTTTGGGAATACTATAAACAGAGCTGCTTGGAACACCCATTTTTTTTGCAGAAGACTATGACTTCATTTCTGATGGTATAGTGGTTACACGTTGATCTGCAAACGCAAGTTCAGTGGTTCAAAACCACCAGTCTGCTTCTTTGGAGAAAGATAAGGTTCTTACTCCCATAAAGAACGACAGTCTCCACAACTCACAGGGGTGATTCTACCCTGCCCGGTAGGGCTGCTGTGAGTGGGACCAGTCGCAATGGCAGTGAGTTTTTGACATCTTTTCATCTTCAAGGGTTACATGGTGGGGCTTGCATTACTTCCTAAGAACCCACTAAGGGGTAAACAAGCAGCTATCTAGCTCAGAAGCAACCAAGTCCACATGGAAGAAGCACACAGCCTGTTATGATCACAAACTCTCAAAGGGACCAGACATCAAAGAACAAAAAAATCAAATCATATGAATGAGGGGGAGCGCAGATTGGGAACCCAAGACTCATCTATAGGCAACTGGACATCCCCTTACAGAAGGTTCATAGGGAGGAGACAAGCCAGTCACAGTGTACAGTGTAGCAATGATGAAACATTGCTCTAGTTCCTAAATGAGTCCCCCCACACTATCATAATCCCAAATCTACCTTACGAATCAGGATAGACCAAAGGATGTACAGTGGTATAGAGAGGAACTAGAAACACAGGGAATCCAGGATAGATAGTGTTGAGAGTAGCGATACCTGGAGGGTTGGTTAGAAAAGGGCAACTGATGACAAGGATCTACATATAACCTCCTCCCTGGGGAAAGGACAACAGAAAAGTGAGTGAAGGACATCAGACAATTAAGATAAGACAAAAAAATAATAATTTATAAATTATCAAGGGTTCATGAGGAGGGGGAGGGAGGAGGGAAGGGAAAAAATGAGGGGCTGACACCAAGGGCTCAAGTAGACAGCAAATGTATTGAGAATGATGTTGACAACAGATGTACAAACCCCAATAAAATGATAAAAAAAAATAAAGAAAAGCAAAAGGTGGGGGGTAGGAACCTACTAAGGTATTTTTCTGAGTAGTTTCATCACTTCAGTATTCCCCCAGTAATCTGTGACCCAGCAGGGGGATGGGGGCATCAATGCCCTCTGGTGGGAGTGGGAGGTCCAGCCTTGCTCCTGGAGAGCTGCTGCTGGATTTGAACTGCCAAACCAGTGGGCCGGCAGTCTCACATTCAATCACTATGCCACCAGGGCTCAGGCCTCATTTGAAACTTCTAAGAACACCACGATAGTATGGTTGCTTTTTTTTGGGGTGGGGGGGGGGGGCATCACTGCCTCTGGTGGTCGTGGCGCTATCCAGTGCTGCTCCTGAGAGCCACCGCTGGATTTGAACTGCCAAGCCCACAGGCCACAGTCCTGTACTCAACCACTTACGCCACCGGGGCTCAGCCCAGTATGGTTGCTTTCTAACAAAAAGTTAAAACTAGTTTAAAGATACCTTCTTTACAATTCTTACATTTTGCCTCTGCACCTGAGCTTGGACTTGAGTACCTGTCAGAGTCAACTTAAACCTGATCTCTAGTTTGAAAGCAGTTGCAGAAGGCAACCCAGGTCTGTGTCTTGTTGGTGATTATTCCTTAGTTCACCTTTCCCAATTAAGGGGAAATATAATATGGTGTCTTGAGATCACATTCAAAATGTCCACCTATGAGGTATACCTCCCCCCAAACTGGAATCTGCCCCCCCCAAAGCTATGTGTTTAATTAAAAAAAAAAAAAAAGAAAACAACCTTATCACCTTCAAAGTACTCTCCTTTACTATTAATCCACTTGTCAAATATGCGATTCCATTCTTGGAAGCATTTCTCAAATTCATCCATTTGGATGGCTGACAGTATCTCCCTAGTTTTTTTCCTTCACCTCTCCTATGTCATCTAATTGCTGTCCTTTTATGTCCCTCTTCACTTGCAGAAACAAAAAGAAGTCGCATGGAACAAGGTGAGGTGAATCTGGTGCATGGGGTGAGAGACATGCTATTTCTTTGTCAAAAACTGACCCACTGAGATGGCTGCATGAGCAGATGAATAGTCATGGTGGCAAAACCAGTACCCCATCTGCCACGAATCAGGCCTTTTTTGGTCACACACTGTTCTGTAATATTTCCATAATCTCTATAAACAGAAAGCTTGATTAATAGTCATCCGTGGGGCAGAGTCTCAGTGGCATAGTGGTTGTGCGCAGGACTGTGGCCCACTGGGATGCAGGTTCACTTCCAGCAATGGCTCCACAGGAGCAAAGACTGGGCCTCCTCCTCCCACCACCAGAGGGCAGTGATGCCCCCACCCAAAAAAAACCCGTCATCCATTCAGGAAGTTGACGGACATCCAGAATGAAATCTGTCAATTGACATTTTACCTTTTTTTTTTTGGGGGGGGGGGTGGTGGCATCACTGTCCTCTGGTGGGAGTAGACATTTTACCTTTTTTGAAAGGAAAAAACCGCTCATACACTTGAATTTTTCCCATGGCACTGTCCTTGTAAGCTGTGTTTAACATCACAACAGTTTCTGTGGCATTTTTCTAGAGCAGGAAACAAAATTTCACAGCCACATGTTGTGAAACAAGGTTTGAGCGAAATTGCTTTTACCAAAGGGGAAAAAAAATCCATTGTGACAAGAGAGAACCTTCCCAGGGGATGCCACTGGGTGCACTAACTTAGAGAGTTGCTCAATGCTTGCCTACCAGGAAAAGTGCATACCATGAAAGTTCTGCTCCACTCAGCACAATTTTTTTGGTATCCCCTTGTATATCTCTTATATCGAGAAGCCTTTACGGTGTAGTGGGTTTTGTGTTGGGCAGCTGACTGCAAGGTCAGCAGTTTGAACCTACCATCTTCTCCAAGAGAGAAAGATGAGGCAGCTCTGTTCCCAGAAAAGAGTTAGTCGCAGAAACTAACAGGGCAGTGCTACTCTGTCTTATAGAGTCACCATGAGCTGGAACCAACCAGAAGGCAGTGGGTTTGAGTTTGACCTCTTACCTCTTAAGATACCAAGAAGAATGAATTCATGGTAAGTTCCAAAGTGAGTGCCAGCCACAAATCATGAATTGATTTCATGGCGGGCAGGGAGTGGGAGATTTCAACTATGATGTCAACTATGTTCAACTTCAAAGGAAGCAGTGGAGGGGATGTGCTTCAAAATTTTGTAGAAAAATGGAATGATAAGATAATGAAGTTTTCAAGTACTCCACTCCCTCGACACAAGAACAAGCTGTTCTAACAAGCTGGCATTCTGTGATGCTCACCTTCCCACCATCACTGAAGACAAAAAAGGGTATATAAGCAAATGTGGTGAAGAAAGTTGATGGTACCCAGCTATCAAAAGATAAGGTACCTGGGTCTTAAAGCATTGAAAATAAACATGCAGTCATCTAGCTGAGAAGCAATCAAGCCCACATACAAGAAGCATATCAACCTGTGTGATCATGAGATGTCAATGGGATCATGTGCCAGGTATTTAAGACCCAGAATAAAATCATAGCCATTGTGAAGGGACGGGGGATAGGAGGGCGGGCATGGAATGGAGGAACATTGTGTGTTTCATCGGTGCTATACTGCACCCTGACTGGCTCCTCTCTTCCCAGTGACCCCTCTGTGAGTGGATGTCCACTTGTACACAGATGGGTATTGGATCTCCACTCTAGGTTCTAGTTCTTTGGTGCTTCCTTCCCTCCACTATCATGACTTCGATTCAACCCTACAAATCGAATTAGACCAGAGCATGCACACTGCTACAGTTAAGAGCTTGCAGGCAACACAGGGAAAACTGCTCCCGGCCAACTAGAGTAGAGCGATCAGGAGGATCAGGGGAGGGTGGGGGGAGAAAGGGAGAAGCAATCCAGAGGATCTTTCTGTAACCCCCTCCCAGAAGGAGGGATAACAGAAAAGTGGGTGCGGGCGATGGAGGATAATGTAAGATATGAAAATAATAATTTATAACTTGTCAACGGTTCATGAGGGAGGGAGGAAGGGAGGGAGAAGAAATGGGGAGCTGATATCAGCTCAAGTGGGAAGAGAATACGTTGATAATGGCGGCATATGTGCAAATGTGTTTGACTGGATGAATGTATAGAGTGTGATAAGAGCTGTAAGAGGCTCCAGTAAAAGTACAGGAGGGAAAAAAAGATAATGGAGTTTTCCCAGAAATTTTTAAATGTTCCCTCCCAAGAGCTTCTTCTTTTTTTCTTCTTCTTCCTTGTTTAACCTGGTGGAAGGTACTAAAGGGCCAAGAAGAATAAGTGTCTAATAGTCACCGATCCACGTTTCCTAAGTGGTCCACCAGTGATGGCCTGGCTAGGAGGGTCAGTGCCAAACCAGTTTCCAGCAGAAAGTTTCACTTCTGTTCAGAGCAGCACCTGGGGTACCATGGTTACAAAACAAGCAGGATCACCTGAAGAGGGAGGAGCTGGTTCCATTGCAAAAGCTGGGCTCCGGGAATACATGGTTTGGGCTAAGTCCAGGGCTGGGGAGCAAGCCACGAGGAAGTGACTGGCTCCTTCCACCCGATTTACAGCTGGGCCCCTATCATGTGGGTTTTCCCTGCCTTCCCCAGAGGCCCAGATCTTGGTACACAAAGGGGTTATGCAACCTTGGGATGAACTTCCTTTTAGATTTGGACTTTTCCTTTCATTCCAGTTAAGTGCTTTAACTTTATCTGAACCAGCATCTCTCATGACTACAAAAGCCTAAATAAACACGATCATGACGGCCAGGAGGTTACACAGAGCACAGGGCACACTTTTCAGCACCAACTTCATTATCTGTTACTCTTTCCAGTTTTTACAAAACCAATGTGTGTGTGTGTGTGTGTGTGTGTGTGTTAATATTATAGCATACCCAATTGGAAAAAATTGGGTAATATTTACATCCAAAAGGCTGAGCCCCGGTGGCGTAGTGGTTGTGCGCGGGACTGTGGCCCACTGGGTTGGAGGTTCAAATCCAGCAGCAAGGCTGGGCCTCCTACTCCAACCACCAGAGGGTAGTGATGCCAAAAAAATATTTACACCCAAATGGGAGTGGTAGAACTCAATTCCAATTACATAGGTATTTTTAAGTTTAATTATATGCATGTGTGCCTACATATCTGTATCTGTCCATCTATATGCTATTCTTTTCAATCTTACAAATTAAGATGACCAGGCCACACAAGTTTGCATGACCTCAAATTCACTTTTACTACAACTTGTCAACTTCTGTAATAAACCCTTTAATCATGAATACTGTCTGTGAGATCTGTGTAGCCATTGCAATGGGTATTAGAACCTAAAAGTAACACAGAGGATACTAATTAAGACAACACAAATGGCTTTATTGTTTCCCTTGACCTCTTAGCAACGCTGATGGGGTGTTCCTATGTTTCCAGAGTCCATGACTAGCATTTTATAGGGCCAGCCCCATTAGATCCCAAAAAGTGTATTTTTCCCCCCACATAACCATTCTACAGATGAGGATACAAAGCTTTGAGATGGTGAATGATCAAAGCTCTCAGATCGAGCAGGCAGGCGAGCTGGTGTCCCCACTGATCTTAGCCCTGACACCTCAATCTGAGTACCTTGAATTGAACTGTGAAATCCTAGGAGGTGGAAAAGCTGTGTAGAATGAGGGCAACACTATTTAAGTTTGGGAAATGAAGGCAGTCTTTACAATATTGCCTGTCACCCTCCTTGGTGGTGGTGGGGTGTTTAGGAATATAACTAACCTAATAGCCCTATAAACACACTAAACATACTTATCCTAATAGCGTAACTGAAATGCATTTATTGCCACTGCAAAGCCAAAACAATCGAAACAACACACTCCCAAACCCACTGCTGTTGAATCCATTCCAAACAGGGAGACCCTTGAAGGATAGAATAGAATTGCCCCTTTGGGTGTATGAGACTGAACATTCTTGGGTACAGATAGTCTCATATTTCTCTTCTAGAGCAGTTGGTGGGTTTCAGCTAGTAACCTTGCGGTTAGCAGCCCAACATGTAAAGCACTCCAGTATCAGTTGTCCTAGTCATGGCAACAACAACAAAAATCCAAGAGATACTACTAATCCCCCTCCCCTAAGGAAAGAGAACTCAGCCCTTTGACCCTGACCAACAAGTGATCTCTCTAGAACAATCAATGTCCCTGACACAGGACTCAATGAAGATGACCACCACCACATTCGCTCATATTGCTTGAAAAAGAATGAAAACACAGAGGAAACCACAAGGACCCCAAAGGAACCCATGGTTAAGATTGGCTGCTCACGCTCTCACCTGTATTTAAACGTTTACATGCACATATATTTAGCCATGACTCATCTAATTCTGTTCTGTGCATTCAAAATATGCACTTGGAATAACATCATATAATAGCTTCCATTTTTTCACCTCCCTTTTTCCTACCCTCCCCCCTCCAGCTCCAGAGACCTGTCTACATTGACAAGTCTGGACGGAGCTTATTCTCAGTTAACGTCTGTACTATATCCCCATGTGAAGGCACGTTTGGCATGTCACATGGCTGTGCTCCTGTGCCCAGTTACACAACACTAGCTTGATATTGCTGCGAAGGTCAGTGTGGAGATGTGCTTAATACTAGATTCATGAGTCGCACAATTTTGACACATTTCAATTTTTTCAATGAAAACTAGAGATCATTTATATTTACCTCCTACGATTTACGCTACCTTGCATTCAATTAACAAGACAAATCTATGTCCAAATTTGTGTTTTTCTAAGCCGTCTAGTCTTGAAATTCTGTATGATAGGTATGCCTATCTCCATGGATACATGTCAATTTGTACTCATAAATTGAGTATCAATCCCAGTATGTGAGTTTCACTCATGCAAACATTACTTCAGTAATAAATATAAATGCAGTCCAAAAGTTCTGATAAAATAAACATCAACTGTAAGGACAAACAATGTAGTGGAGATTATCATAATGATTGACGAAAGCAAACATAATGATATGTTGAATACCTCAAATGTTTTATATTATAAATTTTACATAAATACATAATATCACATAGCTTCATTTAAACGTTAATGGTGTATATTATGTTGTTTTTAAATAAAAGTTTTTGGGCTGAGCCCGGTGGTATAAGTGGTTGAGTGCGGAACTGCGGCCCACGGGTTTGGCGGTTCAAATCCAGTGGCAGCTCTCAGGAGCAGCACTGGGTGTAGCGCCCACGACCACCAGAGGCAGTGATGCCCAAAACAAAAACAAACAAAAAAAACAAATAAAAGATTTAAAAAAAAAAACAAAACATGGTTTTATTCACGTGCTAACTTGACTAGTATCCAGAGATGTGAGTATATAAGAAATGTCCATAAACCTAGTGTTAGTATCCACATTACCTTGACTTTACAGAAAAGGGGCTGCCCTGGCAATCTGGGTGAGCCTGATCCAATGAGTTGGAGGAATTTAAAACAGAAATGAAGATTTTTCTAAGGAAGAAAAGTCAGCTTTTCCCAGACATCCAAGGGCTCTGCCAATTCCACATTGGCTGGCTCCCACAGTTGTGAGCCTCTTACACTGGCAATCCTGATAGAACCCATCTGGGATAGAATCTCACAGCATCCAAGCCGCCAAAGCAGACCATCCTTCTCTCTGTGTCATTACCTGTTTCCTTCTCTTCCCTCTCATAGGAGGCTCTGAGCTCAGCCATCATTGCATTCCCAGCACCCATGGTGTCCTCTCAGGTGGGGAATCCCACTGTGAGAGGTGAGTCTGTCTGCACCAGCTTGTCTGCAAACTGTCTTCAGACACCAGGACCCAGAGGGCCAATTAGCCACAAAAGCTGCCGCCTGCAGCTTCATTAGCCTAGACTCCACGTGTGCTCCGCTGGGCACCAGCCTCTGCCCTGGCCCTAGAAGGCCCCTCGGGTCTTTCTCAGAAACTCTGCTTTCCTGGCTGCCCTTCAAACTCCCACTTTGGTCTGTGGCCCTCATGTGGCCTTTCAAAGAAAACTGTCGGCGGGAAGATCCACTCACTAGCTAGCTGGTGAAGAGAGTAGACAAAAGGTGGCCTGACAAGTGCCATAGGCTAGCGAGCTTCCAAGGAAAAGAACCAACCACAAAAGACCACACCTTCATCCAGTCTACCTGCAACAGGGGGCACAGGGGCTAAAGTTGTTGACCAAAAGGGCACAGCTGCTCCACGGAAGAAAGACAAGGGCAGTCTGGTTCTATGATGTCAAAAAAAGCCCCCACCAAACCCCAAATTCACTGCCATGGAGTCAATTCCAACTCAGAGCACCACAGCAAGACTGCAGAGAACCAGCCCCCGGGGGTCTCTGGGACTGTAAATCTTTACGGGAGCACACAGCCTCATCTTTCTCCTGAGCAGCAGCTGGTGGTTTCGAACTGCTGACATTTCGGTTAGCAGTCCACTGCCTAACCCCCTGCTCCACCTGATTGTGAAGATTTACACCTAGGAAACGGTGGCAGTTCCACTGTGTCCATCAAGGTCATTGTGCGGCTGCGCCTGGGAGTGAGGAAGGAGGGCAAGAGGGATCTCTGGGGGTGAGAGAATTAGGATCCAATTAGATTGGGGTGGGTGGTAGTCACCATGGAGCTGTATGGATATTTCAAAGGAGTTGATTTTCTGGCATATAAATGATACTTAATAAAGCTACTGAGAGAGAGAAAGAAGAGACAGGAGGGCCGAGTTCCTGTGTCATCTCAGGAAGGACCTGAAAAAATGTAACTGTCCACTTAGCCTTCCCCTCATCAGGGGAAAATCAATCTAACCCATTATTAGAAAGAGACAGTCCAGTCCTTCCGAGACGAAGCTTCTGCTGGGTTTGCTGTTGTTGCTGCCATGGACCTGGGCCGGGAGCTTGGTAAGCTTGCTCGAGCACTGCACCAGCCTTGGCGCCTCGAGAATGTCTCCCCAGGGAACTTTCACTGAAATACCAACTTGGTTTTCCTTCTTCCTTCCCTCTTTATCCATTGCCCATCTCTGGCCTGTCTCAGGATGGATTTCTGCCAAAGCAGTTCCTGGAGGAGCCTTCACGAGGCCCACAGACTCATATGGTTAAAATACCACAGTGTCATGGCTTGACCCACAGGTTCATCTTGTGGGGCTCAGCATCTCCGAAAAGCACAGATAGTCAGGAAGCCACTATCAGATCCGAGCCACAGTAAGCCTCCTAAAACACACTTCCATCTCCAGAACCTCTTTCCTGGGGCTGCTAACTGCATGATTGGTGGTTCAAGTCCGCGGGAGAAAGAAGAGGCCATCTGCTCCTGTAAGATTTGCAGCTTCAGACGCCCCAAGGAGCAGCTTTACTTGGTCCTCCAGGGTTGCTATGAATCACATTGAACTTGACGGCAGTGGGGTGTTACTGGAGAGATCCCGTGAAGCCACCTTGCCTTTAGCTCAAGGGCGGGCAATTATACTGGGTTCGGCTGGAGCTGCAGGGCAGGGTCAAGAAGCAGGCCTCCCTAGCTTTGGTGATTAGCATGCCAGCAGACATCCAAGCAGTGTCTCATCCTCTCTTGCTACAGTTGAGTAGGGGGCTAAGGGGACCTGGTCTCAGCCCTCCAACTGTCACTCCTGGACTCTGGACTCCCCTGTGAGAGGAGTGTTCATGCCGAAAGGAACGCACTGCATGTAACTCCAACTGTGATCCACTCCCGGGGCCCATTTGGACTTGACTAGGGGAGCAGGTATGGGCTGGTCCTTTGAAAGGGTGGAACACGCGCCTTACTCCTCAAAGCCCAGGCCTGGGCAGAATGTGGCCAAGGGTGCCCTGAGAGGAAACTTAGAAAGATAGCACTTCAACTACAATCTGAAAATATGCCTCCTTTCTGGCAATTCTGGACTGAGAGAGAAATGATAACAAGTACTGAGTCATGCGGGCACTTATATTCCATCTCATCCCACTAACTTTGGAAAATCCTGTTCATACCTGGGCCTTTGAAACAACCTAAGAAATGAAACAATTGTGTCACCTTTATTACAAGTCGGAAACCCAAAGGGGACATTTCCAAGGGTCCTGCAGGGCTGCAATAAGTCAGAATTGACTCAATGGCACTGGGCATGCTATGGGTTATTATACGTCTACATCAATGCCATTGAATTATGGTGGCAGCAAAATGCTCAACATATACCTTGGCCGGCTGACAGCAGCACAGCCAAATCGATCCTTAGAAGTGAGGGTGGAAGGCATTTTCTCATGTGCTTTGGACATGTAGTCAGGAAAGGCCAGTCCCTGGAAAAGGATGTCATGCTTGAGAAAGAAGACCCTCAGAGATGGACTGACACAGTGGCTGCGACAATGGGCTCAAACAGAGATTGGGGAGAGGAGAGGACTGAGCAGCGTTTCCTTCTGCTAAGAGTCGGGACTGAATCCCCCATACTGACAACAGGAGCATGTGGAGGCAGGCCCTCTGCTGAACATGGGGGTCAGAGAGGGCAACCACAGAAGGAATCTGGCCCTTGAAAACACAGGCTCATCTAAAGACAGCTACGGAGAACTACAGCAGCTGTCCGGGCACACCTGGTGAGAATGGTGAGAATGCATGGAAGCATCTTGGGCATGACATGGATGCCACTTAAAAATACACAGCATTCTTGGCGTGAAATGGCACATGTCAAGGAAACCATGGTCGACCAGTTCATGGCTTCAAATTCCTGTCACCTTATCTAACAGACACACTCGGGGATCCTGGACAAGTGTCTCCATCTGCTGGTTTGTTTTTTTTTGTTTTTTGTTTTTTTTAGGCATCACTGCCCTGGTGGTGGGAGTAGGAGGCCCAGCCTTTGCTCCTGTGAGCGGGAATTGAACCTCCATCCCAGTGGGCCACAGTCCCGCGCACAACTACTACGCCACCGGGGCTCAGCTGCTGGTTTGTTTTTTGTTACAAAAAGTGCATCTCTACCATCCAAGGCCCAGGGGTCTCATCAGCTCCACGGACTTTGTGTAAGTCCAGTAGGAAAAATGAATGAAGAGGGAACAGTGCATACCACCCTTCTAGGCCTTGGTTGCTCCTTTGGGCTGGGCCGAGGTTTGTACTGACCATGCACCACTGCGTGACTCTCACACCTCCGGTCCCCTTCTCTGAAGAATATACTGTGTGTGTTTGAGTTGAAGTACTACCTGACATTAAAGGAAGAATTTGGAAAGATGAAAAAAAAAAAAAAAAGGTGCATCTAGTTACAAAGAAAGAGCCAGCAGTGAATTTGCAGGCAAGCTTCTTCCAAAAGTCCCAAAGTACTTAACAGGCCAGAGAAACAAGGTCAAAGTCCAGTAATGTCACAGGCAAGTGGCATTCTTTTTATGTCCACTGGCTCTACACAAATGACATCTCTTGACAGTATTGGATGTATCACCCCTTACCCGGACCTTGCAGGACTTGGCATTCTGGTCTACAGAGGGACAGTGAAGGAGGGATTTCTTCCTGGTTTTCCACTGTCACCTGACTTGAGCACCTTTG
>PVJH01022494.1:0-36569 GCA_004026705.1 Nesogale talazaci
GTGATCCTGGATACGGTTTCTGAAACTGTGCATCTTTCCAGTGCAGACAACTTCATCTTTCACTCTCAGAGAAGCTGATGGATTTGAACAGCTGACCCCGTGGTAGGTTCTTAGTCCAACACCTAACCCACAGTGCCACGGAGCCCCTTAAAAATGGCTGATTGAAGTTGGAAGTGGTCAGGTAACTTGCTTGTCTTGTATTCTGAATCCCCGAACTTCACCGTGACCGGCAGCCTTGGGCACATTCTGCCCAATGACCGTGTTAGTACTGGAAGAAAAAGCAGTTTTATGGAAGCGAGAGAATTCTTTTCTCTTTATTTTTCTAACAATGCTATTTTTGACATTCAAGAATTTTTACCAAGAGATAGCCATCTGCTGCTCAACTTTGAAGAAACCTTTATCTGAAGGACACTGCCCTCAGAAGAGGACTGCCCTCAGAAGAGGACTCTCATTTCGGCCCGACACTTCCTTTTGTTGTCCTCAGTGCTGACGGAGCACAGGAAAGGAGATGGGCAATTTGGGGAACGTTTAGGCACAAGTAACAAAGTGGTACATGATTTCAAAAGCATGGGGCTGATTGTCCTGGATCAACAGTATACCCCTACCCACACACTGAGAATTCCTACTATATTATTACATGAAATTTTGAGGAGGACCAGTGTCATTTCAGCTCCTTTTGGGGGGCTGTTTTGTTGGTTTTTTCCCAGTCAGGATAAAATTGTCCCGAGTGACTTGTTCTGGAATTCAAGGTAGAACGAAAGTCCTTGCTCTTGCTCCTCACAGTTGTTCTGTCCAGCCAGCTCGGCCTGCAGCGCTCACTGGAGTCTGCGTTAGAGCTTTTGAACTTGGCTTTTTCCAGTGAGGAAGGTAGCTTACTATATGACCTCATTATATGTAGCCATAGGAACAAACACCACGTCATCAGAGGTGTTTTTGGTTTTTTTAAGTCCATTCAGTTTTCCATGGAGATGTTTTGGTGCATGTTGTCCATAGGTGAAATTATGAGCAATGTGCTCTACACATGCTATTGGGTGGTGCTAGGGAGTCAGTTCTGTCTCTTAGTGACCCCCCAGAGAACAGAACGAAAACCCGCCTGGTCTTGTGCTCCCCTCACAGTGACATCGTTGAGCCCATTGTTGTAGCCATGGTGTCCATCCATCTGTGCACCGTCTTCCTGGTTTTCTCTGACCCTCTATTTTACCAAGCATGATGTCCTTCCCCAGGGACCGGGCTATCCTGATGACATGCCAGAAGTACATGAGACCAAAGTCTTGCCACCTTGCTTCTCAGGAGTGTTCTGGGCTGTCCATATTGCGTGGCTCTTGGACAGTCTGTGGTCATCTCAGTACTCGTCACCACCACCATCATTTAAATGCGCCAGCTCTTCTCTGGTCTCCTTCATTCACTGTCCAACTTTCACATGCACATACATGACTAAAGAGACCATGGCTGTAGTTCCCTCAAGGTGACATCTGGACTCTGGAACACTGACAGAAGCCTTTGTAGCAGATTGGCCTGATGCATTAGGTTGTTGGATTTCATGACTGCTACTTCCAGAAGTTTTGATTGCGAAACCAATGAAATTCTTGATAGCATCAGTCTTTCCTGCATTTATTCCTGATGTTGTCTGTTGATTTTCATTTCCTTTCTGTTGTTTGTTTTGTTTTTTGGGCATCACTGCTCTCTGGTGGTGGGAGTAGGAGACCCAGCCCCACTGCTGGAATTGAACCTCCATCCCAGTGGGCCGCAGTCCCGTGCACAACCACTACACCACCGGGGCTCAGTCCTTCGTTTCTTTTCTGACGAGTTATAATCCACTCTTCAAGTTTTCTTTGCTTTCGGCAAGCAAGGTGTGTCATCTGCTAATGGAAGATTGTTCACGAACCTTCCTGCAGCCTTCCTGATTCAGAGTTCTTCTCTGGGTAGTCCATCCTCGAAGTCTTTGCTCAGCATACAGATGGAATAAGTATGGCGAAAAAATGCCCCCAACACACACCATTTTTAACATCTAAAATGAAGGAGAACCTCCTTGTTCTGTTCAAACAAGTGCCCGTTGGTCTGAATAGGAGCAGTTGTGAGAATGGCGCAGGGCTGGGCAGTGGGTTTCGTTCTGTTGTGCATAGGGTTGGCATCTAACACCACCACCACACGCTTCTGGAGTTCCCCTTCTCTGCAGAGTTTGTTACCCATTGTTATAACCACACACGATGCCTCTGCATCGTCAGTCCAGCACATAGGAATGAACTTAATCTTATTCCCAGCATCACAACAGTCTTGCACAAGGTCGGTAAGTAGAGGCTTGATATGTACAGAGAGAACAAGTGAAGGCAGATGCAAAGATTTCAGTTTCGTCTTCATGCTAGTATACCATTGCCTTGTAAGCACACTATCCAGTGGCTCGATAGTCAAACGGACCTGTAGTAATGTCAAAGGGTGTTTATAAAACTCCCCTAACTAGTGCACTCAGTTCATCTGCCTCAGTCTTCTCATGAAGTCAAGATTACTGCCCTGCGATGATCCCCACTTGTCACTTCCTTCTACCTTCCTTCCTGCCTTCCTGTCTTACATGCTCTGGCCAGAATTGTTAGCCTTTATTAGAAATAGCAGCTTTTTTATCGTGATGGAAATGTGCACATCAAGACATTTGCCAGCATAACTTCTACCTTTACAATCAGCGCTGTGACTCGATCACATTTTTGCACGTTGTGCCTCTGCTTTCACTTTTTGTCTGGGAGAGGGAATCCAATGCCTTTACTGGGGAGTTCTGTTAAGCATTCAATACTACACAAACTATTCCAAGATACAGAAAAGAAAACACTACCAAACTGATTCTCTGAAAGAAGAGTAACATTGATATCCAAACTGGGCCAAGACATTAGAGGCAAAAGAAGAAGAAGAAGAAGAAGAAGAACATAGAGACAACAATTTCCAACACAATTTTAGCCAGTAGAATCCAGTATATCTCTTTTTTTAAAGAAAAATAATTTTATTGGGGGATTTTACAGCTATTATAACATTCAGTATATCATCTGTATCAAGCACATTTGCACACATGTTGCCACATTCATTTCCAAACATTTTCCACTTGAGCCCTTCCCCCTAGCTCCCCTCTTTTTTTTTTTTTGGGGGGGTGCTTTTTTTTAAGTTAAAATTTCTTTTTCGTTTTTCCCCCTAACAGTATTTTTTTGATCATTTTTAACGATTTCATTGGGGGCTCTTACAGCTTTTATAACATTCAATACATCATTTATATTAAGCATATTTGTATACATGTTGCCATATTCATTTCCAAATTCCCTAACAGTTTTATTGGCACATAATTTACATATTCATTATAATTTGTCAGAGTAGTCTTCTTCTGCATGCATGCCTAGCTAGCAGTCAGGCTCGCTGGGTCATTCGGTGGTTCCGTGTTCCACTCTTTGAGGATCCACTAAACTTCCCCACCACTTTCTGTTTCCACCAGCAACAGAGGAGGGCTTTGTTACAGATGTGGACTCTCCAGCCCTCGTTTCCCAGGTTCTGTTTAATTGGGGTGATGTGTTATCTCCTTGTGGTTTTGATTCACATGGTTTCAGTGCAGCGGTTCCCAACCTGGGGCCGCGACCCCTTTGGGAGCCAAACAGTCCTTTCATGTAACAGTAGTAAAATTACATTTAAGAAATAGCAACGAAAATAGTTTTATGGTTGGAGGGTAGTCACCTCAACATGAGGAACTGTATGAAAGGGTTGTGGCATTAGGAAGGTTGAGAACCACTGCTCTAGTGGCCGAGGGATAGGAACCTGTTGAATAGGTCTGGTGGTGTAGTGGGCTACACGCTGGGCTGCTAACCGCAAGGGCAGTGGTTCACATCCACCTGCCTCTCTGCCGAAGAAAGATGAGGCTCTCTCCTCCTGTAAAGAGTTAGTCTCAGAAGCCCTGAAGGGAAGTTCTGCCCTCTCCTGTAAGGTCCTGATAAGTCAGAACCGATTGAATGGAGGTCAGTTTGGTTTCGATGGCTAAGGAAAGGAGGTCTGATGGTGCTATCAGGTAAGCTTTGGACTGCTAACCACAGTTGGCTGTGCAAACCTCCCAGCTGCACCATGTGAGAGAGATGGAGGCTCTCTGTTCCTATGAAGATTCCCACCCTTATACAGTCACCGTGAGTTGGAATCGACTGGATGGCAGTGGGTTCAGTGGCTAACGAGGGAGCCCTGGTGTGAAACATGTGTCAGCTGCTCCCTGAAAGGCTGTGGTTTGAACCCACTTCCTGTTTCATGGGACAAAGCTGGAGCAGTCTGCTCTTAGCGAGACATACACATTAGGGGACCCAATGGTGGAGTTCTGCTCTTCGGGTCACTATGAAAATGTCCTCTTTCCAAGTTCAATTTTTAATTTCATCAGGTGCTTTGTCTTTCTGTTAGTCAGTTAGAGGTTTGTGTATATGTATTTTATTTTTATTTATTTAAATCCTTTTCTTGGGGGCTCATACAACTCTTATCACAATCCATACCTAAGTCCATTGAGTGTCCAGTGCGTCTGTACACCACTGCCCTCATTATTCTCATACGTTTGCTTTCTATCTAAGTCCTTGTCTCCTCACTTGTGTATATATGTATTTTAGGTAGGTAGGCTTTTTACCTGATACATGGGTCTGAAAAGAATCTCCCGGTCTGCAGCTCTCTTCATTCTTGTTGACAGAAACAACTACTGTCCAGCCTTCCATTTTGACCTTAGCAGGCAAGTTTCTAGAATGGTACAAAGACTACCTATTTACCTCTCACACTGATTTCCCAGCTTCTGGTTCGCTGCTTTTGCTCTCTCAGTGGTTGTACATGGGCGAGTCAAGGAGTGCTGCTACTGGAAGTCTCATTGATACATGTGCGGACAGGTTTATTCCAAAGAAAACACACATTGAAGCACATCCTTATGATCAAGCTGCAGGCACATTTTCCCAGCCGGCATGTGGGGATCCGTGTCTTCGTGCTGTTTCACGGTCATTGCTGGAAGCCTTCTGGCATATGAAGTTCACTGCTCTCGGAGAAGAGAGCGCCAGGGGTAGCTGGAGGGAAATGAAGTGGCTGCTTCTGCAGCAGGAGGGCGGACCCCAGGCCTGACTCAGAATCCACAGGGATAGGTGTGCCCTGAACAGTGGCCCACCCTCCTGGTGCCGTCTGCCCTTGAACTAACATGCCTTTTGTTGTTGCCAGTGACTTCTGTAAACTGCCTTGTCAATATTTGTGACTTTCTCTTTTCAACTTCTGAACTCCTCCTCATGCTGCAAAGAGTTCTGGGCATTGGAGCTCTGTGGTCAGCAGTCTGGGTGGGGACCCATGGGCTCCTCTCCACCTTGCTGATAGAGCAGAGACCCAGATGCCAGGTGTACACTATGTCACTGGCAGGGCTGTTCTGCTGGGGCTGGTTGTGACCTTCCTGGCATAGGTTCAGGCACGGGAATACGCAGTTGGTAGTAAAGGATCGGACCCTCTGTCCACACTGGGAAATGAAAGCTAAACTATCTTGGCGATGGCAGGATCAATTGCCAAATCCTTGTTTAATGAGTGTGTTAGTCTGGGTAGACTGGAGAAACAAATTCGTAGACACGCATATGGATATAAGGGTAAGGTCTATATACAAGAGGAATGGAACATTGAGAAAGCATCCCAACCCAGTCCAGTTCAAAGTCAGAAGTCCGATTTTAGTGCATATGCCCAATACCAGTCTGTAACATCTCCTTCTGACTCACGAAGTCACAGGCAAGTGGGTGCAGAATCCTGGCGCCGGCAGGGGTCTCCCCATGGCTCCTCGCTTCCAGGGCTCAGAGTCCATCAACAGCATCCAGTGGTGGTAGAAGCAACTCAGCACTGGCAGGGGTCTCCATGTGGCTTCTCCAGCTTCAGAGGTCTGGTTCCATCAGGGTAAGGACATGTGGCTTCTCCTCCGGCTCCTCCAGCTCCTGGGACGCTGCCATCTTGTCTAGTCTGTAGTTAGTTGTCTCAGAGGCTAAATCCCAACAATTGGGGAGATGGCCTCTCATCTCCATGAGAGAAATATCGCGAGATTTCCCAGAAGTCTCAGGAGAAAGCCATGCCACGCAGAGGCCTCATTGGCTACTCAATAACTATCTCCAGATGAACAGGCCAGACTCCACCCCTACATCTCAATCATGAAATTGGCATAACGAATACATGACGGTCACAATGAGCCTTAGCCAGTCCTGCTCATCCAACATGAGTGGGACCTCCCGCCCTCCTGATTGCTCTTGGAAGATGACTCTGGCTGGCAGTCGGGGCTGTGACGCCCCTTTGGCTTGCCTCTCCCTCGCTTCTCTAACGCTCATGGGCTGTGCCCCCGCCTCTCTCCCTATCTGTCCACACAGTTGGAGTGCCAGGATGCCTTGGAGACCGCAGGCCGGGCTGAGGGTCTTTCCCTGGAGGCCTCCGCACACTCTCACCTGAGAATCCTGGACGAGGACCATCCCAAGGGAAAGTACCATCACGGCCTGAGTGCTCTGAAGCCTGTCCGGACCACTTCCAAGTAAGTCAGAGACTCTCGGGGCTCTGGGCGGCCGAGGTCAGAGAGCGCTCGGGGAGCTCTGGCTTTGCTCACGAGTGTTTCCTGGTGGGAGTTGTCATTGGGCTCTCCTCTCCGCAGACACCAGCACCCCGTGGACAATGCTGGGCTCTTCTCGTACATGACGTTCTCCTGGCTTTCTCCGCTGGCCCGTGTGGCCCACAAGAAGGGGGAGCTCCTGATGGAGGATGTGTGTCCCCTGTCCAAGTACGAGTCTTCCGAAGTGAACTGCAGGAGGTAGGCGTCTCCGCTCCGCCCTCCGCTCCCACCTACCGGATACGTAGGGCCTGAGCTAGGCATGGGGGTCCAGCAGGGGGAAGGCCACGGCGTGGGGGTCCTGAGCTGTCCTGGGGCGGGAGGGGTGCCTGGGAGAGGCTTTCTTGGTGCTCTTCTGCTTGATCTTCTCCTGTTTCCGCTTTGATCCTGTTTTAACCACGGGCTTTCTCTCTTTCTCTCAGCCCCGCTTCTCTTCCTGAGTCCGCAGGGAGATTGTGTTGCTGCCTTGTGACAGAATACATTTTTGTGGTAGCCGATTGTCATGATTAGCATGCTAGTTTGCGACTTTACACTTTGCTGCAGGGCCCTGCAGAAAGGGGTGGGCCACCTCGCAAGAGGAAGTTCTTAGCCCCAAACATATTTCCACCGAGGGACAGTTTTGTTTTGTTTTTCGAAAAAAAAACAAACCTTTGCGCTCTCATCCTTGGAGTTCCCAGAGGCTCCCGACACCGAGACCTCAGGTCATTCTCCAAGAAGGGCATTTCTTCCCCAGGCCGGGCAGGTGGAGAGTCTGTATACCATTTTAGAGGCGACGCTTGTCTCCAGTGGTTTCAAAGCCCGGAGCCCAAAGGCCATGGCAGGAGGGAAAAGAGGGCGTGCCTTTCTCCCTGGGGAGATGTATAACAGAGGACATGTGCCCTTGTTAAGATTAGAGAGACTGTGGCAAGAAGAACTGAAGGAAGTTGGGCCAGACGCTGCTTCCCTCCGAAGGGTTGTGTGGATCTTCTGCCGCACCAGGCTCGTCCTGTCCATCGTGTGCCTGATGATCACGCAGCTGGCTGGCTTCAGTGGACCAGTAAGTTCTAACCATCCTTTCTGACCATCTCCAGGGCTCCGGCTATGGCCAGCTCTAACGCTCGTGTTCTGTTGCAGGGTGGTTCTTTTTTTGGGGTGTGTGTGCGTGTGTGTGTGTATATGTATGTGTGTGTGTATGTGTGTGTGTACGCACTCGCACCTAGCTTTGAGCCAATTAGCAGCTGTAGCGGTGCCTTAGGTGTGTTGAGAAGGCCCAGGTGCCCTTGGAGTGATTGGTGGTCTGTTGGAAGGAGAAGCGGGCAGTGTGGCCCATGGCGATGTTGAGCTTTCCTGCTGCGTGCGGTCATGAGATGACAGTCTTGGGGACAGCCGGGTGTTGGCAGAGCTGTGAGGGGGTGAGGGCAGGCTGGTGAGCTGACTGGAATGACGGATCGACCCACCAGCACTTTCCCGGGGGGCAGAACGATGACCTTATGGCAATGGATGGTTCTGTGCCCAGGAGCCCCGAAGAGGGGAGCGTGATGCTGCGGTTTCTAGGGTCTGAGTGGAACAGAGTCCCCGAAGCTGTGGTTGGCAGTGTCCATGGAGCGGTGGTTGGCAGTGTAACCTGTGGTGAGGTGTTCCCGTAGTGCGCACCAAACCGGGGTAGCCGAGAGCCTTTTGTGGTGACACTGTGTCGGGTACTAGTTTCTTACACCCGCTTTTGTGCCCTTGGCACCCTCGGGGCTGTGGCGAAACTTGCCCTCCACATGTTGTCTGGAGGCGACGGAGCAGTCGCACTGCCACACGGTGCCTTGTCCCTGAGCCGGTAAGTATAGCAATTGGGTAACAGGAAACCTCCGGGTGTTCTTTTTGTTGTTTTTTGGGGGGGGCGTTGGTTTTGTTTTTTAATGATTGATGCTCTTTTAAAAGTTTGGCTCTTTATCTATTTTCCTCAACACGCCTTATTGGTTCCGGGCTTCTATGTTGACTGACCTCACTAATGGCTTTCTTACGTAACTTTGAAGTGAGCGGGCCGTGTAAGTGAATGTTCTGTAATGGGATTGCCCAGACCTTTTCTCAGGACCAGCTTCCCCCAAGAAGAGCTTCTGTCATTGTTGCACTACAGGGCTGGTGGCCGCCCTGGCCTTCCGCAGCTCACTCTCAGACAGGCTGGGGGCGGGGGACAGGCTGGCTCGATTCCATTTGGTCAGCGCAAGAAATCCATTGGTGTTCCATCCTCCCCACCCCCCCTAAAAACTAAAGACAGGGTGGGAGAAGAGATCCAGGGATTGTGGGGGTTTTGATTTTGACTGGGGGAAACCGACATCAGCATCAGCGTGTTCAGCTCGGGGGTTTTCCAGTCCCTCCCTGCCATCCCTGTCACTCTGGAAGAAGCGGGACCCTGGGCGCTCATTTGTACCCACTCTGAGATACCAGAGAAAGTGGGGACCTGCCTTTAACCGAACACCAACCCTCTTGGGAAGAGCATTCCAGCCCGACATTCCTTCAGGAGACCCCACTCTAGACCCATGGCAAAAGTGGCAGACTAACCGTGGGCACGCCTTATTGATATGAGACTTGAAACCGTGACCAGTGCACACACCTTCCCCACCCCGCCCCGCTTTGAAAGCACATGGCTTTGGGGCTGGGAATTGAAGAGCCAAACTGGCTGAGCTCACCAGCACTCAGGACCCACAGCCTTTCCAGGAGTCACTCATTTCTGACTTTCTGACTGGCTTAGTCTGTTCTTACAGACACGTTTGTGAGGACAGCCTATTCCCCAAAGATGGCATCACTGCTCCCTGCCCACCCGCCCACCTAAGGCCTGCTTGAACCTGGGTAGCCGCATCCAGGACTCAAAGTCGTGGTGGTGGTAGTTTTTATACTGCTGGCCAGCCGAGGCCCAGCATGCACACATCGAAGGGCTCCACAGGCCCCTCTGGTGCCAGGCCCCCGGGGGTCACAGTAATATTAGACCATGGAGCTCCTGGCCCAAGATGAGCAGCCAGACTGCCGTACTTCAGAGCGGCGCTTTGGCAAGAGTCTCCTTAAAGGATAGGACAGTTCTGACAAAGCAGGCCTGACTCCTGTTTTGTGTGTCAAGAATTAGCATCCGCCTGTAGATTGCCCGAGAAGGCTGCTGCCTGCAGCTCTCTCAGAGAATGCTAACTCTCCCCAAGGCTCTGGGCGGGAAAGAACAGTGCAAAGCCCTGTAGAGAGGTAAGTCCTCCACCTTCCAAACCTCTCTCCGGCTGCAGCTTGGTGCTGTCAGCATCTGGCTCGTGGGGGGAGTCTCTGTAGTGGGACCAGTGACAGAAGCTGTTCTTTAGAATTTTCAGGATGGCTGTATTCTGCGGTCAGAATGAGAGAGTCAAGCTGGGCAGAATCTCTCGCCGAGTTCAGGTAAGGTAATGTTTATTCCCTGGGAATGCTTTCCACAGCCAGACAGCTATGCTGAGAATCTCACATTTTCTCCCAGTTTGTTTACATTTAAGTGATAAACTTAATATCTTTTTAAAGCTAAGTTTTGGTTGGATTTTTCATGCAAGCCCATTTTTCTCCCCCTCCCTCTATTTCATACAAAACGATTTGAAATGTGATTGGGTTTTTTTTTGTTGTTGTTGTTTTATTTTTTTTGGTTTGTTTTTGTTGTCCTTTGTATCTTTTTAAAAAACAAGCAAAAAAACTTGTGTGTTAGAAATTCTTTAATCTGCTGTTTCCTCCCTCCTCCCCCCACCCCAAAGTCTTGCCTAGTGTGATGGTTCATTCTGTCTTTTGCCTTCCCTTGTCCTCCCCTCTGGGAGGTGCTGGTGCGCTTACCCCCACGCGGCAAAGCAAACAAACACTCCAGGGGCACGCTAAAGGTCTGGGAGGAAGGAGCCCAAACCGACAGCCTGCTGCTCTGCCCTGCCGCACCTCCCCCGGAGCCTGGTCCGTCACTGCCGTGCCGTGCGTGGTGTGTGAGGAAATGCTTTACTGCACCACCATCCCACGGAGCCACACGAGGGCTGTGGCCCTGCTGTTCACGGACTCAGTTCCACATTTTGGATTGCATACTGGAAAAGAAGCCCGTCTTCTTGCTAGGAAACCAACAACCCAAGCTGTATGCAGTTGCCACCCAGACCATGGATATAAGCCTAGAAACCTGGGGGGGTGGTGGGGGGGGTGTTGGTAGGGCCACCATACAGTAGTCCTTTGAAGTGGAAATCATTCAATGAGGTGACTCCCTGGGACTTGGCCCACACTTGATTGGTGGGGATCTAGGATCGTGGAGACATGCCATACTGATTTCCTCTCAGCAGAAAATGCCAGCCAGCCCAGGGAGAGGCCGTCGGGGTTCTGGGGTGCAGCATGAGCTACCTCAGGACATTGGTGCCGGGGCTCCAGCTCTCGCTGTCCCTTGGCCCAGGTGCCACCGCAGTGTGGCCTTGGCCATCAGGAACTGGGATGGGCGGGTCTCTTGTTGAGTTAAACTTTTTTTTCTTCCTTCGGGGTGGGGGTGGATCGGTTTGGCGTTTCTTTTGTCATGGTTTGCTCTGTTTTATTTTTTGGTGAAATCCATTTTAGCTGCAAGGACTGGCAAAGACTCTGCAGGGTGTCAGGGGGATTTTTGCATTCTGTCCGAAACGGAGGTCTTTCCCCACAGCCCCTCTAGCCCCTGCGATTTCAAACGGTGGGCCTCGCCAGGGGCCTCCTCAGTTTTGTTTGGCTTTGTTTTGTTTTAATTCTCTTTCTTTGGCAGCAAAGTCTTTATTCCTAGAGTGTCTACTCCGTTGCACAACATTGCGACTCCAGGAGCCCTAACCAATTAAGCGCTCTCAGCTTGATGTACTTCTTCGGACTCTGGAAACAGATGTTGGTTCTGTTTCTGTATTCGCACTGTGTGTTGTGCCCACCACAGTGGGAGGCGGCCGGCCCGTTAGCTGGCGAGCCCCGTGCCGAGCCGACTGTGTATGTCCCCATCGCTGTATGTGCCTCAATGCCCCTCCTGTTGTACAGTGTCTGTGAGATGCTCTTTGACGATGGTACTTTTATTTCTCCATTTTTCTTGACTCTCCAATAAAAGTACGTTCCTCCCCACTTCCTGGTATTTAATCCTGTTGCTGAATGTGCCTTGTGCGAGTGTGTGCTCCGGCGTTGCAGGACCTCAGAGCTGGAGGTGGCAGTCGGTGGTTCTTGGGGGCTGGCTGCTTCCCTCTGCAGGTGGTGTTAGACATGTGCTACCTGAGGTAACAACATGTTTTTGTTCTCGGGAGGGACGGGGAGCGGGCAGGGAGGGGGGGCCGAGGGGCGGGTGTCTGGATTTCTGGATACTCTGCTTTGTTTACTCCTCTCGTTGCCATTAAACTGCTGATGTTTATTTCCAGGAAGGTTTTGCAAATGCATTTCTCCCTCTTCCCCGTACAACTGTAGGTACACTGTTCCTTCTTCTCGAATAAGCACGTTTGAAATGATCCCCCCACACCCACCCCCCAAAAAAGGTCTTCCTTTCACTTTAAGAACGGTGAGCGAGGTGTGCAGAAGATACCGGAATGAAGGTCAAATACATACTTTTTGATGACCGAGTGTTTAGAATGCACTTTCGGTGGCGCGTGGACAGGTGGTTTCTGTTACATTAGAAAGAGTGCCGGTCTGGATGGAGTCTGTACAGGACAGAGTTCCAGATGGGGCCTGCCCCCCTTCCCATGAGACGCTCTGAGTAGCCTCACTGTAGACAGGCTGTGGGGCCCGTGTGTCGCCCTGAGCGGCTGTCCTGCTCCTTGTCATGCACCGCTGGACGGTGGCACGGCCTACTCTTTCTAACTTAACACAAGACCGTGGCCGTGTGTGGGTGCTATGCAGTCGCCGACAGTGGGGTGTGTCTCTCCCTGTAGGCCTTCATGGTAAACCAGCTCCTGGAGTACACCCAGGAAACAGAGTCTCACCTGTGGTACAGCCTGCTGTTAGTCCTGGGCCTCTGCCTGACGGACATCGTGCGGTCCTGGTCGCTGGCTTTGACTTGGGCTCTGAATTACCGAACTGCTGTCCGTCTTCGAGGGGCCATCCTGACCATGGCGTTTAAGAAGATCCTGAAGTTAAAGAACATGAAGGAGAAGTCCCCGGGAGAGGTGAGCTGAGGGGCAGGCAGCCAGAGCTCGAGCCCACTCATCTGCCGGGGTCGTGGGGGGCCGAGTCCTCGAAGGTCCCCCTCACCGCTCTCCGTGCTCTCACAGCTCGTCAACGTTTGCTCCAACGATGGGCAGAGGATGTTTGAGGCAGCCGCTGTTGGCAGCTTGCTGGCTGGCGGGCCTGTCGTCGCCATCTTGGGCATGATTTACACTGTAATTATTCTGGGACCCACGGGCTTCCTGGGATCGGCCGTCTTTGTCCTCTTTTATCCAGCCATGGTAAGTAAGCCAGCCGTCTGCTTCTCCTTGGGAGATCGGTTACTTCCACTGAGCTCTGGCAGGCATCACCCAGCCATATGTATCCCTGAATGTCTTCACCAGGCTCAGAAAGGACTGGAACAAGCGCTCAGTCACACAGGCAGGACTTTGCTCTGAGGGGAGGTGGGTACGGACAGCTGTGGACCCCCGTGAGCTAGGAAGAGCTGTGTGGGCCCCCAGGCGCTCCCGACACTGGCGGATCTGGCTTCCCTGTGTCCCCACTGGGAGCACCCCATCCCTTCGATTAAGAGGAAAGCCCGTCTTTGGTTTCATAGCCCTCAGAGCCGTGAGAATTTGATGAATAGTTGGGCATAGCTTACATAAGACCCCTTTTGCTTGAAAACAGGGTCGAGAGATGGACTCCCAGCCTGCCCCGGGAGACAGAATTTGGGGTGCATTCTAGAGCGGCCTGGCCCTTCCCAGTCCGGATGTGCCCTGACTGTCAGTGCCACCCTTTCCTTTTCAGATGTTCGCGTCACGGTTCACCGCCTACTTCCGGAGACAATGTGTGGCGGCCACAGACGACCGGGTCCAGAAGATGAACGAAGTCCTCACTTACATTAAGTTTATTAAAATGTATGCCTGGGTCAAAGCGTTTTCTCAGAGCGTCCAAAGTGAGTGTTCAAGATCCCATAGGTACGAGTGGGGTCGGATTCGGGTACTGCGGTTCTGGGGGAACCTGGATAGTGACTCTGGATAGTGAAGGGCCTCTCAGACACAAGCCATGTCCCCATCTCACAAGAGACCTAAGAATATCGCACGGTCATAAGGACAGGTTTGACGTCTCTGTACTCTCACTGGACCATGGATTTCTGGGCCTGGCTGGAGACGTCACAGAAGGAAACAGCATCCGACGACTCTGGGCACTCACTCCTTTCCTCCAGGAGCCGCTGTGGTTTCAGAGGCACCCTGGCTGGGGAGTGTGCTGGATGCCGCACTCGCTGCCGCTCTGTGGTCCCAACACTGCCACGCATGAGGACTTGTGTGTTGACAGTGTGAGGCCGAGTAGACTTGAGCAGGGGTCCTCAAACTTTTTAAACAGGCCCAGTTCACTGTCCCTCAGACTGTTGGATGGCCAGACTATAGTTAAAAAAAAAACAACACTATGAACAAACTCACTGCAGGCTGGGGATGAGTTGTTTGCTAAACAGGATAGCAGCAGCAGTAAAAACACCTGGTAGGCCGGATAAATGTTGTCGGCGGGCGGCATGTGGCCTGCGGGCCGTAGTGTGAGGACCCCTGGACTAGCGAAAGAAACTCATGGAGACACATATGTGCATAAAGAAGAAGTTTGTGTACAAGAGCAACATTGAGACAACATTCCAACCCAGTCTAGTCCTAGGCCATAAGTCTGATATTAGCCCATATGTCTGATATCAATCTATAAGGTCCTCTTCAGACTCATGAAACACATGCCAAGAAACCAAATGCAGCACGATCACAAGCCAGGGGAGGGAAAGTCTTTGGATCCAGTGCTGTTGTAAGTATCTCAGCGCTGGCAGGGGTCTCCAAGTGGCTCCTCCCGTTTCCAGGCATGGGGTCTTATCAGTGTAGTGCCGTGTGTCTTGTCAGTAGAGCATCTCCAGGAGAGTGAGCACAGAGAGGCTCACCTCCCTGGAAGAAGTACCAGATTTCCCAGCACTCCCAGGAGAAGGCCACACCACACAGAAGCCTCATTGGCTATGATCGATTTGACTAGACTCTACCCTCAGATTGACAAATGATGGTATATCTACCACAGTGGCCTAAATCACTGGTGGAAGCTGAGTCACGAGGGTCTCAGTCCCTTGCCTTATCCCGATGTGCACATTTGATGCAGACATCAGCATGCCCATTAGAGGATATTAAAAAATATATCATCAAGGTACATTTGACCTATTAACTAACCACAACCTGAGGGTGAACTAACTGAATCCTTGCTGTGGAAAAACTCATGCGCAAAAGGAGGAAACAAAGCATAAAGCCCACCGGTGCACCGGAAAGTGAGCCAGCCATTGTAACAATGAAATTCTGATGAATGAGAGGTCACGGCCGGACTGTGAAAACAAGCTACCTGAAATAAGCCAGGTGCAAAAGGGAAATGATGGTCCCCCTGACGTGACACCTCCAAAGCAAGCAGGTTCCCAGAGGCAGAAAGTTCAACTACAGCGGGCTGGCGTTTGGGTCAGCATTGTGCCGACCACAGGACTGCCAGTTCAATACAGCTCTTGGGAGAGAGCAGAGGCCCTCTGCTTCTGTGAAGAGGGAGGGGCTCCAAACCCCCTCGACAGTGTGGCGGCGCCTGTTACAGACCGACACCAGGTGATAGGGGTTTTGTTTAATGGGTGTGGATTTACTGTAGGGAGTGATTGTACAAAGTGGTGCATCGCTAACTGGTACTGATTACACAAAAGCATGAGTGTACCCTCAGTAAAAGCCACATTTACAAATGGCTAAAGGGGCAGAATTCATGAGCACCTAGCACTCATAATACGGAGATATAAAGCAATGCAACTGAGCTAGGCTAGAAATGAGCCGTGTTCAGACCCAGGTTGCCGCTGCCCCTCTTGGCTTACTGATTCAGCCTCCAGAAGCCCTGTGCCCAGCTGGGGGCTTTGTAGTTTACGAGTCGGGCACCTTGAGAGGGGAGCTCGTTCACAGGTGTCAGCCGGGGCTTGGGCGGCTTCGCCAGGTGTTGACTCTCTTGTCACTGCTGTGGAACAAATGGATGGTACATGGGCTTTTGCCAAGAATGCTGTTGACAGACGGACTGCTGAGGGCGCCCTCGGGCTCTCAGAAGTCAACAGTTGTCAGATCTGAGCTTCTGCTCATCCTTCAGCCCCTGGCTGTGGTACTTTGCTCGGCTGTATGAATGTGAAAAGAACATGTTTGAAATCAATGAGCGAGCTTGTTGGTTTTCATATGACTTAGGAACTAGCTCTGAAGATGGTTGCGGTGTTGATGCATTATGTGTGTGTGTGTTGGGGGGGCGGGGGGGTTAGCACTCAGAAGGTTTGCTCTTAACGTTTGACGATGATTCCCCAGCACCCTGCTGTTTCCCTTTTATTAAGGGTGTCAGGTATTTGAGAACCAGCTCTCTTTCTACTGGTTGGCTCGGACAATTTCTTCTTCCCACCACCCCTTCTGCTTTCTGTGTGGAGCCTCCATCCCAGGGCCAACCTGCAGTAGGCAATTGGGGGAGACGTTAGCTCCTTCGGTCTCCCCTGGCTATGGTGTAGTCAGTCTCTCCTGTAATCTCCCAAGCAGAAAATAAACCACGAGACAAGCCAATTGTAAGTGCGTCCGGTGTGCTCATTCCATCTAAACCAGTGGTTCTCAACCATCCTCATGCCTCCACCCTCTTAATATGTGGTGATGACCACCCCCAACCATAAAATTATTTTCTTTTAACTTTTGTTTTTTGGGCATCACTGCCCTCTGGTAGTGGGAGTAAGAGGCCCAGCCTTTGCTCCTACGGAGCTGGAATTGAACCTCCATCCCAGTGGGCCGCAGTCCCGTGCACAACCACTATGCCACCGGGGCTCAGCCCATAAAATTATATTCATTGCTACTTCAAAACTGGTAATTTTGCTGCTGTTATGAATGGAGCAACCCCTGTGAAAGGGTTCTTCGACCCCCAAAGGGGTCATGACCCACAGGTTGAGAACCGCTGCTCTGAACATTAAAAAACTTGGAAGAAGATTGAGAAAGAAGCGGATGGTAGTGATTTTCTCCATGGAGAGGGTGCTGAACCCCCTTTGTTGGATTCTGACTGGATCCATTTGGAGCGCCCCCCCCCCCTTCCCTGGCTGGTGTCCTAGTGCTCAGTCTGCCCTGGCAGCCGCCCCTACTCAGAACACCCTGGCTTCTACTCCTAGGTGCCACCGGGTGGTTGTAAGACTTCACTGTGGCCGAAGGCCTCTGGAGCCCCGGGTGGTGACCAGGTGACCCTGACCTGGCCTCTCTCTGCCCTTAGGGATCCGGGAGCAGGAGCGCGGAATCTTGGAGAAGGCCGGCTACTTCCAGAGCATCACGGTGGGCGTGGCCCCCATTGTGGTGGTGATCGCCAGCGTGGTTACCTTCTCGGCCCACATGGCCCTGGGCTTCGACCTGACAGCAGCACAGGTCAGTGAACCTCAGCGCTGGGGCGTGTCGGGAGTTCCACTGCGGTGACGCTCCAGCCCCTGCTCCCAAGGGATTTGGGGGACTCCCCAAGAGTTGGCAGGTCCTGCTTTTGCAGGGGTGCGATTGAGGCAACCAGTGGAAGAGGGAGGATTCCATCCTCAGGGGCCAAGAAGCCTCTATGTTGTTCTAGTTCATCCAAGTTTGGATTTAATTCTAAAAGTTCAGGTAGTTTTTACTGAGACTCGTATAAGCTATCAAGCTCACTGCCATCGAGGTGGTCCCACCTCAAGCGGCTTGTAGGAGGAGATAGAACTGACCTGTGGATTTCTGAGACTAGGAATCTTTTTTTATTTTTAACAGCTTTATTGGCATAAGGTTTACACACTGTACGATTTTATGACTCAGTCATATTAAGAAGCACTGCACACACAAAAATCACCACCACAGTCGATTTTAGAACATTCTCGTTGTTTTTGTACTCGTCAATGGCTAGCTGTCAGTCTTTATGGGAGCAGAAAACCTCGTCTTTCTCCTGTGGAGCGACTGGTGGTTTTCAACTGCTGACCTTGCGGTGAGGAGCCCAGTGCATAACCTCTATGTCACCAGGGCTCCTCATATAAACCCTGCCCTTTTAAGAAAAATAGCTGATTTATAGGGACGTGTGACAGTTAAGTAGCAGCGGAAAGCAAGCCTGTCAAGAACTGTGTGGTGCAGCCTCATCGGACTCAATTTCCCCATTTTTCCTATTGTCAGGCTTTCACGGTAGTGACTGTCTTCAATTCTATGACTTTTGCTTTGAAAGTGACGCCGTTCTCAGTAAAATCTCTCTCAGAAGCATCTGTTGCTGCCGACAGATTTAAGGTGAGTGACTCCTTCCCTTCCCTAGACCAGGAGGGTCCCTGGCAGAACCAATTTGTCTGCCCTTAAACCCTTGGTTTGTTGTCAAGAAGGGGCAGTGGAAGAGAAGGGACTGGACGAATGGCGGCTTCTGCCCTCCAGGAATTCAGTGGGCCCCTACACAGGCAGACCAGATTTTAAGCAGGACATCATTGACCAGGGTGGTGGTGGGGTGCTCTTGATTTAAAATTTAGTCTATGGGCTGAGCCCCGGTGGCGTAGTAGTTGTGCGCAGGACTGCGGCCCACTGGAATGGAGGTTCAATTCCAGCAGTGGGGCAGGGTCTCCTTGTTTGATGCCCCAAACAAAACAACAACAACAACAAAAAATTTAGTCTATATGGAGCAACAAAAATTTTCATAGAATGCAAAAATAGTATTGTAATATATTGATTTTAATTTTAAAATGCCGCGGGATGTTGTTAAATTGTTAAAAGGTGGGACGTCTGGTCACTTTAGCCTCGACCAGCATAGACTGTCCTAGCCTACGGACCCTTGGAGTGATTTGATTCTAGACTATCAGAACTGCCAGGGGACTGACGCTGTTGCCCCTCCTCCATCTTAAGACTGCCCTTTGGATTGGTCTGTACTCGGAGTTCTTTTTGATTTTCTACTTTCTCCTGTCCTGCGATTGCCACTCATGCTTCAGTGACATGAGATTAGTCATAAACCTAGATCATGTTGAAGAGTGCAGAGGAGTGTGTGTGTGTGTTCACTCATTCGTTCCCCGGCAGAAGTGTTTAGTTGATTATTCGCCTTTTAGAAAAACATAGATCTATGCTGGATTTGGGAGGGGAGGGAAATGAAAATGAGAAAATGACTAATGCATTAAAAACAAACCCAGAAACAGCGGCCAGCACCTGTGTGGCCTGGGGTTTCTCCGGAACGCCCTGCTTAGGCCCGCTCCTGCGGCCCGCTTCACCTGGGGAGACTCGGAAGGCCACCTGCAGGGGGAAGCCCAGGTGTTGGTGGGATTAACATCGTCCTCTGAAAGGCTCACCTGAAAGGAAAATTGGCTTTTCCTTTTTAAGCAGAATTCCGAATGGGATCTCAGGATCAATTTAGTCTACTTGTTTACAGTTAGTTAGCCAGGTGGAATTTTGGTAAAGAACACTAATCTGATGGCATCTTTCACATCCATGACCCCACCCTTGGCCCAGGGCCTGCTGAGGGCCCAGGAACCACAGCAGAAGGAAAAGAAATGGTCTCACTGTGAACAAAGCGGTCCCTCCCCAGCTCCCAAATAGCCAGTCGAGACTTCAGAAGGCACGTTTTGGTTTTTCCCCCCTAAATTTCCACCACCTTGTTTTCCCTGTTTGTGTCTGTGTCTTGTTAGCGAGGGGGCTGGTGACATTTTGACAGAAAACATAAGCATCTAGAGCAGGCAGCCTCAAACTGTGACCCTTGGGCCACATGTGGCCCACTGACGACACTTATCCGGTCTACCGGGTATTTTTGCCGCCGCCGCTGTCCCCGCTACATAGCAGCCAACTCATCCTGGGCTCGCAGTGAATTTGTTCATAGTTTTTTTTTTAACTATAGTCCGGTCCTCCAACGGTCTGAGGGACAGTGAACTGGCCCCCTGTTTAAAAAGTTTGCGAACCCCTGATTAGAGTCTAGGTTATTTTCATCCCTTGTGTCCCAATCTAAAGTGTTTTCTCTTCCTTTCACTTAGCACAGGGCCAAGGGATGGCACTAGTAGCTACCGGGTCCCAGCTTGGCTCCCCTGCTAGTCAAGAGGCCTCAGGAGTCATATAGAGGCAAACCCCCAGGAGACTACAGTCTCATCCTAGCCTATTTTTCTTGGCGTGGGGGTGGGGTATGTATGTATGTGTGTGTCCATCTGTCTGTCAAGTAGATACGTAGCCCAACATAGAAAGTATTGTTGCTTAATCCTCCCCCACACTGAGCCTTTCTTCTCATCGTCTTCACTTGCTTATTAGCGGGGCTGACAACTGTCTTGCTTAGATGGGCCAGGGACCGGGAGGGGACTGCCCATTAGGAATGTGTCCGAGTTGGTGCACAGCAATCCGCCTCAATCCTGGGGGATCATCCAGGGAGATTCAGCCTTCGGGGCAGGAGGGGGGCTGTCCCTGAGACAATGTCTCCCCATGAAGCCTCACTCTCCTATCATTTCCTGGGAGAGCCTCGCCGGGTGGGGGAACTGCTTCTGGCCTTGTATTCACCGACTGTGAGCTGCAGTGGCGCCTCCTGTCTACCCTCTGCTGCGTTGCTTCGCTTGACCCCCTTCCCTTTCTGATGTGCAGTTGGGGAACTGGTCCTCTTTCGTCTTATTTGATGTGCCTGGGGAGTCTCTTTTGCATGCTGCTTCCTTGAATACAGTATAGGTGGGGAAGAGGAGTGTAACATTTCTCGGAGGGTGAGAAGCTACCGCCAATGGTGTTGCTCACTTTACCAAATGAGCACACGGTGCCCAGGCAGACACCTTATGGGACATATTTATACTAATGTGTGATTGCCATAGAGCTGGAATTCCGCTTTAACAGGACCTCTGCCCGTTATCTGACAAACCCATAAGCAGTCAGGCCGGTCCTTAGGATGCTCCGCAGATCCGTCCTGACTAGATTCTTGTTGTGAATGCGAAGACCATTTAGATAGCCAGCATCCTGGGCTTACCTCGGGAAGTCTCAGCCCAGCCCGGGGGGCTCCGAATAGACCGCAGTTCACGGATTGGGGGGCCTCCTTCTGCCTCACCTCTCGTGGCACCGTGGCCACTTGCTGGGAGCCAGGGAAGCAGCCTTGCTAACGTGTAGGCACCAGCATTGTTCTGTGAGGCTCTGTTGGGGCCTGGAAGACCCTTGTTCATGTTTCAGGGAGCATAGGATAGAAATCCTGTGAGCATATGGTTTGGCTCTGGGGCGGTGGTCACAAGACTTGGCTCAGTCTCTCAGGACAGCTCTAAACAGGAAGGAAACCGAAGGCTTATCAGCAGATTACCTGGGAACTTAAGAAGCAGTGCCACTTGTGAGGAGGTTGAGGATTAAGAAGGGATCAGCCAGCCAGTGATGTCAGTGAGGAAGAGAACAGGCTTAGAAATGCAGCGTCCTCCTACTCCCACCATTGGAGAGCAGTGATGCCCCAAAAACCAAAGAAATGTAGCGTCCAGGGGAGCGGTTCTCAACCTGGGGGTCGAATAACCCTTCCATGGGTCGCCCGATTTATAACAGTAGAAAAATGACAGTGGTGAAGTAGCAACGAAAATAATTTTATGGTGGTTGGGCGGGGGGTCACCACCACATGAGGAACCGTATTAGAGAGTTGATGCATTGGGAAGGTTGAAAAACACGGGTGCAGGAGATAAGATTTGCTCTTTGGGAAAGGGATTATTTTTTTTCCCTTCCCTGTTCATAATTAACATTTAGAGGCTCCTAAACTTTTTAATTGGGGCTTCTCAGTAAATCAGCAAGATTCTGACCTGGAGGCAGGGGAGTGGTTGGTTTTTTTTTTTTTTCCCCTTGAGACATTCTGGTGCTATTTAAAATTTTCTTTTAATTAAAAAAAATTGTTTTTCATAGGAGATTAGGCAATATATTGTCATTAGGGTTCCAGTTCACGTATACATGGATTTATTCCAAACAAAGTTTACTTATTTTCAAACAATAATTGTTGGCCCAGGTCTCTGTGGTCAGTGGATGGCTGCAGGCATCTCAGAATACGCTTGTATTCGTCTGTTCAAAAATAAGAGACTCCTTCCTGAGCCATGTCAGAAAGAATGATTTTGAGCGCAGGGTTAGTAGCTAAAACTTTTGGACAAAGCTCAACATGGACACCCACCCAAATCTTTGAAGCTTCACAGCAAGTACATGAAACTGCTGTTGTACATAAAGTAGCACGTTCTCAGGTGGACCCAGCATTTTAAGGAAGGCCCAGAGACCTCAGAGATGCATTCTAGGCATGAGGATCAGTTAAGAAGGTCATGGTGGCTTCTTGGGATCTGATCAAAGGGGTCATCCTGATAGATTTTCTCAAAGTGCACAGAATGATCACAGGCTTATTATGAAGACATTTTAAGAAAATTAAAATAGGTCTTGGCTGAGCCCCGGTGGCTTAGTGGTTGTGCACAGGACTGCGGCCCACTGGGATGGAGGTTCAATTCCAGCTCCACAGGAGCAAAGGCTGGGCCTCCTGCGCCCACCACCAGAGGGCAGTGATGCCCCTCCCCACAAAAAGTCTTGGTGAGAAAAAGCTGAGTAAATTGTGGCAGGGGGTTGACTGTATGTCAACAGTGCACTTGCCCTTCTTCAGGGGTATCAAGGGCTGGCCTTTACTTTACCCCAAGCCGCCAGACAGCCCTGAATTTGCCCATTTTGCCTTCTTTTTGCTCCCCAAACTCAGAGAACATTGCAAAGGAAACAGCTTTGAGACCTTCAAGAATGCGCAAACTGCCGTTTTTGACAAGAGGCTCACTGGGAGCCCAGAGTTCTGCAGGAAGGGCTTAGAAAGAGGAAGCTCATAGACTACAGTGACCAGATTTTAACATGGGTAAAACGGGACACCATTGACCGGAAAGGGGGGGGGGGGCGTGGGTAAAGGGGGTATATTCCCTTCCCATTCTCCTGCCGTTCCCTAGCTTGTCGTGCATTCTTTCCAAAAAATCGGGACTTTTTAAAAACACCACAGGATGCGGAAAAAGTTGTTTAAATTTGGGACTGTCCCGCCAAAAGCGGGACATCCGGTCACTTTACCATAGACCCAAATGGGGAAGTCAGTGAGGAATAAAAGGTGCACATCGTTTAATAGGCACGTTGATGTACTGGGGCAGTCCTCTGTGCCTCGCCCTCGGAGTGGGCAAGCGATGTTAGAGAGTTGTTAGCAGTGCGTTCAAAGCCTTAGTGGGAAACTCACGGGCTGGGACTAGTGGTGGCCAGTCATCCTGAGCTGCTTCCGGAGACACATCTTCAAGCTGAGGACTCAGGAAAGAGACTGGCGGGCAAGCTCCTCTCTCCTCCAAAGTCTTCTTTCCCAGGAAGAGGCACTCACTGTCACGCAAGTCTCTTGCACCTGCGAGGCGGGGCTCGGAAGGCCTGAGGTTTGGGCAGGGAGGTGTGCTCTAGTGCAGGCAAAGCCTCAGTGGGTACCCTGCTCACTCCATCTCGTCCTGGAATTTGCAGCTTTGTCCCCTGTCCCAGCAGATAGGATCACTCTGTCTGGGTGGGGGTGGGCAACAGTCTCTGCGGTTCTGCAGGAGTGCCCTGCTCAGGAAGCCGGGGGTTGCAGGTCTCTGCACAAACTCAAGCCTCATGCAGTGGCCCACTTATGGGCCCTCCCCAGTTACAGTAAGTGGCCGTAGACCATTCGGTCCTTAAATGGCCACCTGAGGCTAAGAGGCCAGGACGGTGCAGCTGGGCACGGGCCCTGTCCTAGGAAGGCCTGGGGGTGTCCCCTCCGTCCCCAGATCCCGCGATGGGCTGAGGTGGTCCTGGTTCTGCCCCAGAACGTGTGCCCTCGGCGGCTGGTCTCCCTGTCCCGGTCCATGCTCATCCCTGCGCCTCTCTCTCAACTCCCGCCAGAGTCTGTTTGTCATGGAGGAGGTTCACGTCATCAAGAAGAAGCCCTCTAGCCCCCATGTCAGGATCGAGATAAAGAATGCCACCTTGGCCTGGGACTCCACCCACCAAAGTGCCCAGAGCTCGCCCAAGCCGACCCCCAGGATGCAGAAAGACAAGAGGGCCGCCAAGGGCAAGAGGGAGAAGGGGCGGCAACCGCCACACACAGAGCACCAGGCGGTGCTGGCCGAGCAGAGGGGCCGCCTGCTGGACAGCGACGAGCGGCCGAGCCCGGAGGAGGAAGAGGGCAGGCCCAGCCAGCCGGGGGGCCTCCGCCTACAGAGGACACTGTATGGCATCGACCTGGAAGTCCAGGAGGTAACCTGTCGCGTCCCACCCTGACCCACGCCCTCGCCGGCAGAGGTGCTTTTTCATTTCAGCCACGTTCCTTCAGGGGACTCTGGGTAGTATTGAACTGCACAGCAAACCTGGCCAGCTCCCAGTCCATCAGAACACTCCAGCGTCTCACCAGGGGGGTTAAGAGCACCCCACCCTACCCTGTGTCAGGAGGGCTCGTCTTAAAAGCTGGGCGATGAAATGTTCCCATGAGCTCACCCTGGTTTAGGCCAGAGTTCAGCTTGGATCAGTACACGCGGCTGTGAGCTCCTGTAATTACTTCTGACTGTTGTGTGGGTGACATGCCTCTCACTGCCACGAAGCTGGCACCGAAGGCGTCCAGGGTCCCCCCAGCCCCTGGGTCACGTTCTATGAGGGCTGGTCCGAGAGACTTTGATGAGATCTGGCTTCTTCGTGCTGCTCTGGGTGGGGGTCTGAGAAAGAGATGGATGAGCACACCCTGCTGGCATTCATTGGCTGAACACCGTGTGTGTCCAGAGGGAGAGATGTGGGAAGGAGCGGATTTGGTGCTCTCCATGATTTCAGACTTCCCCTCGTGGCATAGCAGTTACCCACTGGGCTGCTAACCACAAGACCGGCCGTTCAAAAAGCTCCAGCCACTCCCCAGTAGAAAGAGGCGGCTTTCCGTTCCCATCAAGAGCGACTGTTGGGAACCCTTCAGGCAGTGCGTCCCTGTCCTGTAGCAGTGGTTCAGAGTTTGGGGGCCTGCACTGGCCGGGCCGCAGTGTGCCAGTCACTATGTGGCAATTGTATATTTTTAGTGCAATAAAGTTTCGTCACGGTGTGCCATGTCAGAGCCCAGGACCATGGGAGGTGGGCACAGAGTGCCAACCCCAGTTTGTTCTAGGAGAGTCACTAGGGTTTGGGGCGGGCCAGGCCACAGGGAGACCGGACCAGCAGCAGCAGCAACAATGCAGAAACTGCCACTGAGGTCACCCAGCTGGAACAGGGTGTCTCGGGCCAGGGAGGCAGTATCAGAAACGTCCCCTAGGTCACTCACCTCAGTGCGTGGTGGCCCTGGACGGCTCCAATTCGCACAGCAGGCACCTGGAGAGGCAGTGTGAGGCTGGGCCGGCGCTGGGTAGAGGAGGGCACACTGCTTCCAGCTCTTGAAAAGTGTGTGACCACTGGGGAGGCATGGTCTTTCATCGTCAGGCCCCCTGAAGGATTCACATAGTGCCATTTGAAGACAACACAAATTCAGAGAATTCTGAAGAGACGTCCCTGATGCCCCGTGGCCCCTCTCTGGATGCAGCGAAGGAAGTCTTGTGTTTGCTTAGTGCCTCTGTACACCGGACACTTCACGTGTTGCTGTTAGCTGGTTTAGTTGCTGTTTCATCATCAGAAGTGTTTTCGCCAAGTGACTGGGCACCTCGCTACAATGAGACTGTCTGTTAGATTCCTGGGCTGGGTCAGAAAGGCTCAACATACTGTATTCAGAGTCAGGCGCAATACTGGTTCCTCCCAAGGTAGTGCCTGCCCTGGAGGGCAATGAGAAAGACCAACACCCAAAATAAAAACTTCCTGCCACCAAGTTGGTTTTCAGTTACAGTGATTCAGAGGACAGGGTCGAACTGTCCCTATGGGCTTCCAAACTGTAATTCTGTGTTATGCTGGATTGACTTGAGAAGCAAATCCAGTGACATTCATATATATAAGAGAACTTCATCTCAAGAAGTTAATATGTAGGGAGAAAATTCCTAACCCACTCAAACTCAAGTCCATAAGTCCGATATTTGTCCGTAAGCCCCTCTTCAGACTCAGGTAGTCACGTGCAATGATACAGAATGCAAAAATGTAACAGGCTGCTGGCAGAGGCAAAGTCTTGTGGATCCAGTGGCGGTGAAAGCATCCCAGGGTTCATCACAGGCAGGGGAAGGAAATGAGAGGGGGAGGTTCCAGGGCCCTTTTTATGAGAAGGCACCATCAGGCTGTGACCTGATTGACAGATTGACCTAGACTATTATAGACCTAGACTATTATATATCTCCAAGTAGACACGAAATGATATAACTACCGGAAGTTGACATTTACGTGATGGCAGTAAGTTTGCTTTGGGGTCTTGAGTGAATTGGACGGAGCCCTGGTGGCACCATGGGAAAGCTCTCTGCTGCTCACCAAAAGATGGACGGTTTGAACCCAACTGCCTGCCCCTGGGCTGGAGAAAGCTGCGGCAGCCAGCTCTACCCCCAGGGGCAGGCCCACTCTGCCTGGTGCGCCAGAGACAGTCTGGTCCCGCAGGCAAGACAGCGGAGAGCTGGGGTTCTTCCTGCAGAGTCCACGCTCTTGCCATGGCCCCACTTCGTCTATCCCTCCCCTGGAAGCCCAGAGGCGGCCCAGCGTTACTAAGCAGGGGCGGTTCTGAAACCATCAGCTGTGTCCTTGAAGACGGTTAGCACTTCCCATGGAACACGCTTGCCTGAGACTGTCCGCTTTCTCCCAGGTGTGGTTTCCCACTTCCCTGTGGGACTGGTGGTGGACTATTCTGCTGGCTCTCTGAACTATGTAGTAGAGAAGTGGAAGCAGCATCGCTTTTACTGGACAGCGTGTGTAGAAAATGTGTAGGATAGTTTTCAAGAGTCCTTCCCGACCTCCCTGCCAAAGCACAGTAGCAAGAAGGGACAAACAAGAGCCGTGGGTGTGCTGATGAGTCGGAAAGGTGGCGGGGCCCTGTTAGAGGTGACACGTGGATTCTTGGACCCTCATGCCTGTGACACATTTAATTTTCCAATGGGCTTGCCTATCTGTTAGGTTAGAAGCCCTGTGAGGTAGTGGCTACTGGGCGAGACAGCGGAGGTAAGTGATGTGTTAGGTCATCAGGACGGCAGTCCCTGTGTTTCTCCAAGAACTGAGACGCACCTACTGGGCAACCCTGCCTCTTTGAGTGACCTTCCTCTCTGTGCTTCTCCCAGGGCAAGCTAGTTGGAATCTGCGGCAGCGTGGGAAGCGGAAAAACCTCGCTCATTTCAGCCATTTTAGGCCAGGTACGACTTGCGAACTGTCCTGCTGCGGCGTCTGGAGTCTGGTGAGCGGGAGTCTCCACAAAGATGACGGCGGGCCAGGCAGAGACAAAAGGAGGCCCTGGTCTGCATGGGCCTCTGTCTGACCTCACCCCCTCGTCACAGCACTGGGTCTGGATGGAGTAAGGGACAGCCCCCCTTGAGCCGTGAGCACCCCACACCTTTTAGCCAGCATGCGTTTACCAAGCATATCACCCTCGGTGTAGATGAGGGTCAGAGCTACTGGGGAAGCAGAAGCTGCACTCTAGGGCAGGGGTCCTCAAACTATGACCCATGGGCCTTATGCGGCCCACCGAGGACATTTATCTGGCCCGCCCAGTGTTTTTTTCTTTTCTTTTGTTTTTGGGCATCACTGTTCTCTGGTGGGAGTGGAAGGCCCAGCCTTGCTCCTGTAGAGCTACTGCTGGATTTGAACTGCCAACCCAGTGGGCTGCAGTCCCACACTCAACCACTACGCCACCAGGGCTCAGCCCCCGCCCAGTGTTTTTGCCACCACTGCTGCCTGTCGTGTTTAGCAGTCTGACTCATCCTGAGCCTGCAGTGAATTTGTTCATAGTTTGTTTTTTTTCAAAACTATAGTCCAGCCCTCCAACGGTCTGAGGAACAGTGAACTGGCCCCCTGTTTAAAAAGTTTGGGGACCTCTGCTCTAGGAGTTCTTGGTCAGGCTGGGAGGCAGGGGAGCCCGTGTAGACAGGCCTGCCCCACACACGGCAGGCCTGGTGTGCTGAGAGGGGCTCTGATCAGGGCTCTTCTGTTGAGCGTTGTGGGCCACAGCTGAGGATCTTCCAAGACAGGTTCTTCTTTACTGTGATTTTGGACTAAATTGGGGGGAAAGTTAGGTATTTCCAACGGCTCCAAAACAGGGCTTTAAGCCATGCTTGACATCATAGGGTTGAGGGGAGTCCCGGCCAGCATGAGACTGTCGGCATCGCCTGACAGATGAAGTTCTCACCTTCTTCACCAACATTGAAGAGGGGCGGCTGGAAGTGTATTTTTACAATGGATCAGTTCCTGGTCGTGTTCCACGTGCGCTGTTGGGTCGGTTAGAGTGTGCCTCTCCCCAGAGCCAGGAACCTGTGGTCAGCTCAGAAGGCTGCGTCCACGCCATCTTTTTGAGACGGGTCATTTTTGAAAGCTCACCACTTCCTGGGTGATGTCTGACCATCAGACAAGAAACCGAGGCTAGACGGAAGGAAGGGGTCCCTTTGAAGTGCTGAGCAAGCTGAGAAACTCCTTAATGCGAACCTGACTGGAACATGGTGAGGTTGACCACGGAGTGTGGGTTGGCCCTCTGTCCCATCGCGGAAGGAGAAGCTGGGTTGTGGGCAGTGCCGCCTGTGCACTCTCTAGGCGGCACCGCCGGGAAGGCTCAGTGCTGGGAGGATTCGGACACTCTGATATGCACCCTCGGAGTGCTGCCCAGTGTGTGTTGCTGTGTCATGCCCTGCGGTAGCTAATGTGTGTGTGTGTGTGTGTGTGTGTGTGTGTGTGGACACGCACGTGCAAGCATTATACAAGCTAGCTAATAGATCTTTGTTTCAAAGCTGTCATCACTTCCCTAACCCAAGACCAATGTGTGAATAGGCCCAAGCCGTGACAAGGGACCAGTCCATTCATATCCCTGCGGGGGTTAAGAATGCAGTGGATGTAGCCTGGCATTTCCCTGCCACCCCCTACTACCCTCCTCATGGCACAACCTTGTCTGCCCTTCCGCCTGCATTGTTGTTTCTGTCACCTCATCTTCCGGCAACGGCCGCCTTAGTCCTTCCAGTTCTCCGCAGGGGAATTCCAGTTTGTGCTTCCCTTAGCTAAAACGAAGAACATACGAAGAACTTTGCTTTTCCTCTGTAGCCGCAGGGTCTGGATTTAGGACCAGAAAGTCCCCCCAGGAATCTGCTGACAACCCTGCAGACTCCATTGTGGGACGAGGGTGGCTGGGTGTGCTGCCGTCCTCACTGGCAGGTGCCTGTCTCCCCAGATGACCCTGCTGGAGGGCAGCATTGCCGTCAATGGCACCTTCGCGTACGTGGCCCAGCAGGCCTGGATCCTCAACGCCACTCTGAGAGACAACATCCTTTTCGGGAAGGAGTTTGACGAAGAAAGGCAAGGGGTGTTCAATGTCTGAGGGCCGTGTGAGGCCCAGGGCCGCCCCAGGCCGCAGGCTCTCCTCCCCGTGTCCCTGATGCGCGTCTCTGTGCCCCTCCAGGTACAACACTGTGCTCAACAGCTGCTGCCTGAGGCCTGACCTGGCCATCCTCCCCAACAGCGACCTCACGGAGGTACAGGCCTGCCCAGGGGCTCTGCGCGGGGGCCGGCGGGGCTGGGTTCGATCCCCGACCAGGGCCATCTTACACATTTTAAAGAAGGATTCTATTTAAGAAGCCTCTGCTCCCCAGGGCAGGGATGGTAGTGCTAACGTTTTTATGCCCACCAATATTTTGTGTGCCCCATGAGTTTTAACTAAAAGCCCCTTAATGATTCAGGGTTCCCGTCTCTCCCTCTGCGCGTTCCTCACGCCACAAGGTCAGGGGTGTGCACGTCCAGCTGCATTCTGCCCGCTCCCTTTTCTTGCTTGGGGCAATCTGCAGGGAGCCCTCTTCCAGCCGAAAGGAAGATGCTTTAGAACGGCGCCCTCTTTGGTTCTGTGCCCTGCACCGAGTCCAGAGGCATGCTTAGGGAACTCGTTTATGCGCCTCAGTGTTGAGCTGCCTTGGGAGACTCTGGCGCTGGACCAGCTGACTTCCGTAAATCCCTCAAACTAGATTTGGTGAGTGGGTAGTCATGATGCAGAAGCTCTGAAATTGTGGTCCAGATCAGCCGCATCAGAATTACCTGTGAACTTGTTAGAATGGTAAATTCTTAAGGGTCTGTCCTGGGCAAGCCAAATCAGATGCCCCAGGCATGTCCAGGGAAGCAGCAAGCTGTTTAAGGAGCCCCAGAGGTAATCCAATGCACATAGAGGTTGCACATTTCCCGAGCTTATTGCATGGCTTTTTGAAGGGTAAGAATTCTTTACAGGCAGGACCAATTACCCTGGAGTAGCCCTATCAGCCCTCCATTCAGTCAACATTTACCAGACACTGCCTGCGTGCCCATATCTGTTTGGCGCCAAGCACAGAGGGACTAGCGCAGAGAGGGGCACCGTGGCCAGTGGGCAGTGAGGAGGAGACATGCAAACAACAAGGCACAGCACAGTGGACTGACCATGAGTCCCTGTTCTTTGGAGTGCCTATCGAGGGGGTGGCTCCAGAACAGAGCAGGACCCAGCTGTGCATGTCGCCAGGCTCCCGGCCCAGGGTGTGGAGGTGTGGGAGCCACTGGGGAGGCTGAGTGGCTGCTGTGCTTGGCGTTTCTGGGCATGCAGGCGGGAACCCTGAATCTTTAAGGGGCACGCAGGCTCCGTGGTTGAGGGGACAGGCGGCTCTTGAAGAGCGTTACGCCAGGGGAGCAGCAGGGCAAGGTGGGGGACTGGTTGGTGACCCAATGTCGGAGAGGGGTCCGGCATCTGACTGTCCCCCACAGTTCCTTGAGTAGGTCATAGTCGTTTGTCCAGGCTGGGAGCTAAGCAGCAGGGAGTGATTGGAGAGGGAGGGCGGGGGTGGCATGCACTGGCCCACCCCTCACCATGTGCCCTGCCCTCCCGTAGATCGGGGAGCGAGGAACCAACCTGAGTGGTGGGCAGCGCCAGAGGATCAGCCTAGCCCGGGCCCTGTACAGCGACAGGAGCATCTACATCTTGGACGACCCCCTCAGTGCCTTAGACGCCCACGTGGGCAACCACATCTTCAATGGTGCTATCCGGAAGCACCTCAAGTCCAAGACGGTTCTGTTCATTACCCACCAGTTACAGGTAGGCTGCCCGCCGTGCCGTGTGGGTGGACCAGCTGCTCCTCTGAAACCAGAGGGTGTTGCGGAGCCTGGGAGCTCCCGTATCTAAATCAGCATGTCGGGGCGGGGAGAGGTCGGAGGGCCTCGTGTCCACGTCGCTCTGTTGTGCGCACGCAAGTCCTCTTCCCGTCGTTTCAGGGCAGGCAGCCCCTTTGGCGAGCAGCTCAGGGAGTCGTTGCCCATTCACGTATGCTAACAAGTCTGGGGGCTCTCCGCCCCCCCTTCTGCCAAGACTCATACACTCACATCTCAGGCACACACTGCTGGCGTTGACATTTGGATAATTCTGCAAGGGGGAGGGGGGACTGTCCAGTTCATTGAAGGATGATTAGCAGCCGCCTCGACCCACAACAAGTGCCAGTAATATCCACCCCCAAGTGGCAGCAACCAAGAATGCCCCCAGATTCTGCCAGGGTGCCTGGGTGGGAAACACTGGCCTGGCAGTCGGTTCAGTGCGTCTGCATGCCGCCCCGTCTCTGTCCGCACGCAGTATCTGGTGGACTGTGATGAGGTGATCTTCATGAAGGAGGGCTGTATCACAGAGAGAGGCTCCCACGAAGAACTGATGAACATCAATGGCGACTACGCAGCCATTTTTAATCACCTGCTGCTGGGAGAAACACCCCCGGTGGAGGTAAGACTTAAGGAGTGGGGGACTTGTCTCCATTCTAAGCAGCAAGCTTACATGGCGGCAGTGAGGGGGGAGGAGAAGGGGCTTCTCCTTCATGCCCCTGCACCCCTAGTTCCCTCTTGTTCTGTGGTCACTGAGGTACTAGGGGTGCACTCAGGGGAGGCTACTGACAATTCTCTTGGCTCCCAGGTCCTTTTGAAATCTGAACGGGATGGAAGCAGGAGGTCATTGGGGACCATTTCAGAGACGCTCACTTCGGTTTCTGGGTGTCATCCTGTTCTCTTAACTGCCGATTGAAAGTGGCTATTGTGGGTGGACGGGAGAAGTGCCTGCATGGGAAGCCATATGGGAGCCTGGGCCCAATTGCTAAGTGTAGCGCACCTTGTTAGTGGAGTTCCCCTCCAGAGATGTGAAAGGCCACCTGGGAGGGAGGGATGGCACGAGGCAAGCCAGGCTCCACGGGCTGGCTGTCGAGGAAGTCCGACATGGCCTGACAGTCCTCCGTGCTAAATCCGGTGTCGGGGGAATCCAGGCACCTGAGCTATCTCTGGCCTTAGGGCTTCTCACCTGTGGGAGAGACTAGCCCCAGGCCACCCGCATGGCATTGTGCTGTGACCGAGGTGCCAGCCGAGGTGCTGTGGGGTGGGGGGTGGGGAGGGGGGGAGTGAGTGAGCCTATCCCCAGGGCCCTCGAGAGCATCTCATGGAGGACGGAACCATCTGAGTGGAGACAAGCAGGCTTGAGAATGCTGTCCTGGTCTCTCCACAGCATGCAGCCCTACCATGGAGAAGAGCGAGGGGAGGCTGTAGTGTGGGCGGGGCAGGATGGTGGTGGTGGTGTCAGCTCCTGGGAGGGAACGGGAGGGGTCCCAGGAAGGGGATGACTGAAGACCCCAAAAACCCGGTCCAGAAGGTTCCGTCTCCCCTGGGGCAGGATCAACTCTCTATAGATTAGTGAGGTGGGAGGGGTGGCAGTGGCCCAGCCCTGGTGGGCAGTGCACATGGGTCCCAACAGGACCGCGCCTGCAGGTTTGGGGGCTGCGGGGGTCTGTAGTGGCACACTAAGGCAGGGATGCAGACCTCAGGCCAAAGGAGTGGAGGAAGTGGAAGGAAGGAGGATGCAAGTGTGTTTTAGGGAGTTGGATTTTTGGGGGGGAGGGGAGCTTTCAATAAGAGCTGCAGCACCTACAGAAGCCAAGCTGGCTGCCATCGAGTCCATTCTGGCTCACAGTGCCCCCAGGGAACAGGGTAAGAGTGTCCCTGCGAGTTCCTCCACAGGGCAGCCGGCGGACAGCCCAACGGGGGGCCGGTACTCCCGCAGGGTCTGTGGTGGTTCTGATCGGATCCGTGGGCCTCTGCCTGATCGCGGTGTGACTGGGGGCCTTGTTTGCTTTGTGTATTATTAGGTTAACTCCCAAAAGGTCGCCAGCGGGTCACAGAAGTCACAAGACAAGGGTCCTAAAGCAGGATCTGTGAAGAAAGAGAAAGCCGTGAAGGCGGAGGAAGGTAACGCTGTGACCTTGCTGAAGCTGTGGAATTTGTGGCACCCTGTAATGTGGTATCTTTATGTGTTGGGTGGCACTGGGTGTTCTAGAGTACGCAGCTTGACATTCTGGGACGGCAGGGTCCTTACATAAAGCCAGGAGACCAAAGGGAAAGAAAGGCACGTTGAGCAAAGCAAGAATGGCCTTTAACCCTGGGCGTTCTCCAGGCTAACCCTACCCTAGCATAGGGTAGGGCGAGGGCAGAAGTCGCTGGCTGAGTCATCTTGAGTAAGGAAGGAGGGGATTTCCCCTTCCTGAATCTCACCTGGGATCTTTTCAAGTTGAGCCAAATAGCACCGGGAACATGTGCAGCCCCTGGGCGCTTGGGTGTTGGGAATGTCCCCCCCCCCGCCGCGGGAGGCTTGTCATGCGAGACATGCCAGGACGGTGGGGCACCCCGGGTCCTTGGCCTGCACTTTCAACTCCTGCTCTTATCAGCAGAAACCTGTCCTGGAGGTTCCAGGAACTGTTTGAAAAACCTTGGGCATGTCAGAGATTGAGCTGCTTGTTGGTTTAGGAGGGGGAAGGCGGGGAGGGGGGCTGCAGTACTACTTAAGCTCTCCCTTTCTGCTGTCGCCTCCTTCCCTCCCCCAACCTGACTGGTGCTTTGTGGGGAGGTGGTGGTCTTTACTTCCTCCTTAACAGCTGTAAGCTCAGTGTCAAGCTTGGTCGCTCAGTGGACCTGCCTCTTCCCTGACTCTCAAAACGCTGAGCAGGCTGAGATTCTGAATGTCTGTGGGACATAAGCCTGCTCCCACAGCAAGAGCCAATAGCCCACGAGGTGGGGTCTGCGTGCTCCTGTGTCCTGAGTTCAGCATCGAGGTGGTGATCTCCCAGGAGTGGGGGGCCACCAGGTTGCCTAAGGAGGGTTGAAGCGGCCCAGGTCGGAAGTGAGGGAGTGTTCACGCATCTGCCCCGCCGCCTCCAAGCTCCTCCTCACGGCGGGGACTCTCTCAACTGGGGCTTGGAAGCCGGAGCTCAGAGCACCACGGGGTGCTTCCGATGGAAGCTGCAGCCCCTCCATGCAGGGCGCTGACAGGCTCTCTGCTCCTGCTGCCCTCTGGGCAGAGTAGTCCTCCCCTGCTGAGTTGAGTTTCTGTGCGCTCCCTAGGGCAGCTGGTGCAGGCGGAAGAGAAGGGGCAGGGCTCGCTGCCCTGGTCTGTCTACGGCGCCTACATCCAGGCTGCTGGCGGGCCCTTGGTATTCCTGACCATCATCGCCCTGTTCATCCTGAATGTGGGGAGCACGGCCTTCAGCACCTGGTGGCTGAGCTACTGGATCAAGCAAGGAAGTGGGGTAAGGCCCCCCTGTCATGGGGAAATCATTCGTCGGGGCCTGTGGGCTTCTCTCTACCTGGTCTTACGGAAACCAGATCCCAGACTAGGCCTTACCTTCACCTTACTACCAGGTCAAGGCCGGCACTCATGCTAACCCTAACCCTACCCTAGCATCAATCCTGCTGACAAGTGGAGCCCTAACCCCAACTGGAAACACAACCCCAAATCAAACGAACACTAGCTCTAGGTTTCAAGCCAAAGGAACGATAACCAGAGATTAGCAACCGTGGCCGATGGCTGGAGCCGCCACAAGCTGGGGAGTAAGTGGGGAGGAGGTGGCAGTGCCTGTCAGTGGCTGCTGCAGCCCCGTCCCAGGATGGTGTCTTGTGGGGTGAGTGGAGGCTGCTGGTCCACCCCAGAGCCCTGCCTCCCAGTGCCTTCCCTTCCCTACCACAGAATGTCACCGTGACCCTTGTCGGGAACAGGACCGTGGTGAGCGACAGCATGAAGGACAACCCTCACATGCACTACTACGCCAGCATCTACGCACTCTCCATGGCCGCCATGCTGGTCCTCAAAGCCGTGCGGGGCGTCGCCTTTGTGAAGGTGTGTGCTGGGCCGGCTGTGTCAGGCCCTGCCGGAGAGGGCTCCCTTCCCGTGGGGATATCCCGTGAGCACTGGGGGTGCCCTGCAGAGGAAGGGCCGAGTCCCTAGCCTGACCCCGGGTGTTCTGCTGCTCCTCCACAGGGCACACTGCGGGCCTCGTCCCGGCTCCACGATGAGCTCTTCCGGAAGATCCTGCGCAGCCCGATGAAGTTTTTTGACACGACCCCCACGGGGCGGATTCTCAACAGGTTTTCCAAGGACCTGGATGAAGGTGCTTATCCCTCTCCTTGTGTGCCATGATCTGGGGCTCCGGCCTTCTAAGGGATTCCTCAAGCCTCTAGACCACAGTGCTTAGAGGCCAAGGGGCCCTCTCTGGCACCCCCTTTTCTCAGCTGGAGTGAGCGGTTCCACTCGGGCCTGCTTTCAGTGCTTCAACTTGTTTTTCGGCTGAGGGTCTGGGTTTGTCCACCTTGCACAAAGTTTCTGTTCGGGGTCACTGAGTCTGCAAACAGGTGGAAAGGAGGGGCTTATGGGGCGGCCCGGGAGAGGGGCCCGTGCGTTCTCCCGCACCCAATTGCTTCAGGTGTTGCGCTGGTTCCTAGGCCCCCAGCTCTGGCAGGTTCTGTGAGTCCCCGATGCTGCCTGGGCATTGCCAGGCCCCTGACAGTGCATATTCCCCATGACCCAGATTTCAAGTCCTGCCACCTGGCATCTGTTCAGGCCTTAGTGTGTTGCAAGTGCCTCCCTGCTGTGTGTTTTGCACCCGTAATCCTAATCCTCACAGCAGCCCTATGAAGTGGGCACTGTTTCAGCCATTGAATGCACAAGGAAGAGGGGTGAAGTAATTTTCCCAAGGTCACACAGCTATTAGGTAACGGAGCTGGGCATTGAGCCCGTCTTTTTCACACCAGATGTTTTAACAAGAGCACACTGCCCCCTCCAAAGGAGGCAGACGTGGATAGGTTATTAGAAAACCAATGGCCATGGTGTTTACCCAAATGAAACGGAAGCACACTAGCCAAATAAAAACTAGTACTTGCAGTTTCTAGCAGTCTGATTCCTGGGTGTCAAAAACGGGAAGGGACGAAGGTGTCCTTCGGTAGGTGAGAGGACAGACTGGCGGCTCCGTCCCCTGGTGCTTGATGAACCACGGAGACACATAGAGACACGAAGGAACCTTAGATCCTTATTACTGAGTGAAAGTAGCCTGTCTGGAAAAGCTCCAAGCTCGGTGGTCCCAGCCACAGGACATCCTGGAAAACACCAGACAACAGAAACGGTGAAACCATGGTAGCTGCCCAAGGTTGGGGAGGGACGGCACACAGGAGGCTGTTCGGTAGGACACTGGTGCCACACAGCGACATGAAGCATTTGTCACAGCCCACAAAGAGCCCACCCTAATAACTGGAAACTTCAGTTAATAATGTAGCCACGCTGGTTCACTTGTAACAGCTCCCACAGGACAACCAAGTGTAAAGGAGAAGCAGTATGGTGGGGGGGGGGGGGAGTGCACAGAGACTCCGTACTGACTGCACACTTTTTGTGAAGATGGAAAACTGCTCTTTAAAAATAAAACTTATTTTAAAAGATTTTTTTAATGTAATTGGCATGTCTGGGGTGTGCATGAAAATACTCTAGCCTGTGTGTGTTATGTTTAAGTAAGGGTATGTGTTTGAGGAGGGGGGGG
>PVJH01022495.1:0-36633 GCA_004026705.1 Nesogale talazaci
AGCACTTCAACCAGTGTCACCAGGGCCCCCGACTCTACACCTGCACCACCACCACCTCCATCCTCTGCCTCAAATGCACATGGCTGGCCCCTCAGATCATTGGACTTGGTGACCTGTGTCTGCACCTGAACGGGGGTCCTGTGTATTCCCTCCTACACAGCCTTTTACCTGGCTGGACTTTGTCACCCATGTTTACTGTGAAGAATCTGATGCCCTGATGTCACACAGCTCCACCACCCCCCCCTCCAGGCAGCTTGGGCTCCCCCCAACCCCCCGCCCTCCCCAACTGCACCTTTCCTAAGGTGAGGTGTAGTCAAAATGGAACAGGTCAGAAGAAACCTTCCAAGTGTGGCCTGAGGTGTGCTTCCCTAACTTCTGCGTGCATTTGGGGTTAGTTCCCGAGGTGGGCTGGCGTGGGCCCAGGGTCTGGGGTCTGCTCTGTGGGCTCTGCACCTCGCTGAGTCCCCTGTCCCAGGCTCTGGGGGATTCAGGCCGCCCCTTGCCACCAGACCAGGGTGAACACCCCTCCTCTCCCTGGCTGCCAGCATCACCTTGGCTCTCCTGTGAGCCAGGCGGGGAGAGTCCCAGGGGCCTGGTGACACGGCGGGTTGTCACCTTTGAATGCAAGGGTCGGTCAGCTCACCAGTCGGTCAGTTTCCGTAACAATTCCCACCCCAGAAACTCGGAGGTCCAGCAGAGTTGCAACCAGTCCGTGGGTTCTTGGGGGGGGTGGGCCACCCCACTGTCTCGGCTCTCCAGAAGTTGCTCAGGAACCCTGGCCTGGCTGCTCCTGCCGGTGGAGAGGGTGCTTGACGCTGTCAGCTCTAAGCCTGGCCCCCCCAGCACAGCCTGACGCTTGAGCGCGGGCGAGGCCACAGGGGCTGCAGAGGAGAGGGGCCTTGGGACGCGGCAGCCAGGCGGGTGGGGGCGAAGGGGCAGATGTCTGGAGTTGAGGGCCAGGCTCCCGTGACCCTGGCTTTGTGCCGGCAGGTGGAAAGCTTGAAGGAGAAGCTGGTGAGCCAGGCCCAGGAAGTGAGCCGCCTGCGCTCAGAGCTGGTGAGCCCTCCCTGGGCGGGCTGGGTGGCGGGGCTGGCCCTGTGCACACTGACCCATTCACATCCGTGCACCCCGCTCTCCGGAGCTCGCATGGAGCAGGCCGTGCGGGTCTGGGAAACACACCCCTCATATGTACCTGCCCCCCCACCCCGTCCCACCATCCCCAGAGTGGCCTCGGAGGTTGTGTGACTCCCACCCCGCCTGCTGACGTACAACCGGAGTGAGAACTCCTGTGTATAAATACGGCTCTTCCTTGTTAACTTTCACACGCGTGAAAATAGACCAGGGCCAGGCGGGGGTCACAGCCCTGCTTTATTCAGAGCCCTCCTTGCTCCTCCTCTCCCCTCGGTCACCTCTCTGCTCCTGGCTCCTTTTCCTCTCCCTTTCCCTCTCCGCCTCACCTCTGCCCTCTGCCCTCCCGCCACGCATGGGCGTGCTGCCCCTGCTCTGATGTCTGGTGGGGGGGCCCTGACTCTGCGCAGGGCGGCACCGATGTGGAGAAGCACCGGGACTTGCTGATGGTGGAGAATGAGCGCCTGAGGCAGGAGATGCGGCGCTGCGAGGCGGAGCTGCAGGAGCTGCGGGCCAAGCCCGGGTCGCCCTGCCAGGCCTGTGAACACAGCCAGGTAAGCGGCGGGCAGGCAGCCATTAGGAGGCCCACCCTGCCTGCGGCTGGCCGGGACTCACAGCGGCTCGCCCCCCTGGCAGCAGGAGAGTGCGCAGCTCCGAGAGAGGCTGTCCCAGCTGCAGCTGGAGGTGGCTGAGAACAAGGGCATGCTGTCCGAGCTGAACCTGGAGGTGCAGCAGAAGACAGACCGGCTGGCCGAGGTGGAGCTGCGGCTCAAGGACTGCCTGGCCGAGAAGGCGCAGGAGGAGGAGAGGCTCAGCCGGCGTCTGCGAGACAGCCACGAGACCATCGCCAGCCTGCGGGCCCAGCTGCCCCCTGTCAAGGTGAGCTCCGGCCTGCCCCTGGCATGGCTGTCCCCGAGGAGGGCAGGCCCTGTAGGTGCTGCCCCAGATGCAGACCCTGCCCTTCTCCTCCTCCTGCTGCTCCCCACCACCGAGTCTTCCCAGGGCACCTAGCCTAGGCTCACCAAGATGCAAAGGTGCCCCCTTCCCCGGGCTGGCAGTATTCTGCGACCTTGTGGCCTCACAGGCCTCTGCGCCCTCTCCCCCCTGCCCGGGCAGTACATCATCAAGACAGTGGAGGTGGAGTCCGCCAAGAGCAAGCAGGCCCTCAGCGAGTCCCAGAGCCGCAGCCAGCACCTGCAGGAGCAGGTGGCCATGCAGAGGCAGGTGCTGAAGGAGATGGAGCAGCAGCTGCAGAGTTCTCATCAGTTGACGGCCCAGCTCCGGGCGCAGGTACACAACCCACCTGCATGCATGTGCCCACGCCTGCACCATTGCCTGGCTGTGCGCACGTGTCTGCGGTATGCACCTGTACGTGTCCATGCCCATGCTCGTGGGTCTGCATGAGAGAGTGGTTGCTCTAGGTGCTGGCCCAGAAAGCTAGAGGCAGACTGAGCACAGGGAAGTTAGGCTGGGGCACAGGCCCTGCAGCCAGGTGATGCAGCCAGGTGACCAAGGGTGGCTTTTGTGCAAGCCTCTGACACGGGAGTCAGGAATGTAGCCCACAGAGGTGCTAACCACGGTGCTCAGCATGGCTGGTGGCCCCAGAAAGGTGTCTGCTGGCCCCATCACCATCCCAAAAGATGTCCGGGCACGGACTTGGGCACAGTGGGGGCGGGGGACTCGGGAATGGTAGCTGCATGGAGCCAACAGCCCCAAGGCAACAGAGAGGGCTGTGCATCCACACGACCGGGCACTGAGCCACCAGGTCCTGGCCACCAGATCGCCATGTACGAGGCAGAGCTGGAGCGGACGCACGGACAGATGCTGGAGGAGATGCAGTCTCTGGAGGAGGACAAGAACCGGGCCATCGAGGAAGCCTTCACCAGGGCCCAGGTGGAGATGAAGGCCGTGCACGAGAACCTGGCAGGTGAGCTGGCCCCTCTGCACCCACCCCGCAGGTCCCTGCCCAACCCTTGACCTCGTCACCCCCCTCACTCCCCCACCTCAACCCACCCTTCCAGGAGTCCGGACTAACCTGCTGACGCTGCAGCCGGCACTGCGAACCCTGACTAGCGACTACAACGGGCTCAAGCGGCAGGTGCGAGGCTTCCCGCTGCTGCTGCAGGATGCACTCCAGAGCGTCAAGGCTGAGGTGAGCAGGGGCGGGGCCTGGAGCAGACACGCCCAGGGGCAGGAGCTCCCCAGACAACCCCCCCACCCACACACACATTCTTCTTAGCTAGAGCCCTGTGAATGTAGGTGCCTAAGCAAAGCAAGTGCATGTGCCCATGGAGTTTAGCGTGGAGAGCAGATCCACTAGCGTTTCACAGGTGGGAAAGTGGACACTCAAGATGCCAGTGGCTGTGGCCTCGGGTTTCCCACCCGCTGTGGTGGGGAGGGTGAGATTGGGATCCGGGAAACATGCTGTGGTCGGATGCCTAGAACTGCAGGTGGAGGTCTGCGTTCTGAGCCAGAGGCCTGGCCTCTCATTCTCTGCACGAGGGTGGGTGGGAGCGGGGCTGACTCAAGAGGAAAGCCAGTCTCGGCACTGCAGCTCCGTCCCCTGAGGACCCAGGATTCAGCTGGGTGGGGGAGGACTCCCCTCTGACGGCAGTGCCCACCCCCACCAGATAGGCCAGGCCATCGCCGAGGTCAGCAGTGACAACCAGGAGCTGCTGCGCAAGTACCGGCGGGAGCTACAGCTGCGCAAGAAGTGCCACAATGAGCTGGTGCGGCTGAAAGGTGTGTGTGTGCGCGCGCATCCTGGAGGGGCCTGTCCCTGGACCCCTGCTCCAGTTTCAGCCCACTGGGTGGATAAGGAAGGCACAGGGGAATTGGGGCACTTGCTCAGTCACACGGCCCATAAGTGGATTTGCACTCAGCTCTGACCCCAGTGCACCCCATACCCTATGACTAGGAAGCACAGTAGCACCCAGAGAACAGCAGCACTTGCTAAGGCTGGGGTGTCCTGGGCGGAGTGTCAGCACCCCCCACCTCCACCATCCAGGTGCAGCTCGAGCGTAGTATGGACTGATTATAAGGGGAAGGTGGGCCCTGCTGGCTGTGGTGGTGGTGGTGGTCTTCTTTCCTCTGGGATCCAGCTCGCTGAATGGCTGAAGCAAGGGGCTGGGGTCTCACCAGGTCTCACCCCACCACCCTGGCCTCCCTGTGGCCTGTATGCGCTGTGCCAGACTGGGGGCCAGCCTAGGTAAATAAGCCCCACAGCAGTCTCACCCTGCCTGTCCCAAGGTGCAGCTTGACTGGTCAGGAAGAAAACTTGCCAATGCGTAAATCCAGACAGTAGTGCGGGCCAGCCTGCCCGGCGAGGCCTCGCTTTGAAGGCAGAGAGGGCTCCTCCGCCCGCTGCTGGTCGGCTCAGGACATGGAGTGGAGATGCGGCCTGAGCCCCGCCCTCTCTCCTGCTCGATTCAGGGAACATCCGGGTGATCGCCCGGGTCCGGCCAGTCACCAAAGAAGATGGGGACGGGCCCGAGGCGGCCAATGCTGTGACCTTCGATCCCGACGACGACTCCATCATCCACCTGCTGCACAAGGGAAAGCCGGTCTCCTTCGAGCTAGACAAGGTCTTCTCCCCGGGTGCTTCACAACAGGACGTGAGTGGGGCCATGAGGATCAGAGAGGGGGTGCGGACAGCCGTGGAGAGAGAAAAAGATAGGGGGAGGCGCTCCAGAGGGAAAAGGGCGAGTGGGGAGACTGTGTTGAGACGCCTGGGGAACCCTCATGGGTTCCCAGACTTTTTTGGCCAATTGCCCCCTTTTCAGAAAAAAAAAACAAACCCTCAGCTCCTCACCTGGCGATGAAAAGCATTTGTATTATTGCCCATAATGCACAATAAAGGGTAGGTATCTGCTTTTGCAGCCCTGCTGGGTGGTTCCACCAACCCCAGGGGGCAGCAGTGCCCACTTTGGGAGACACTGCTTGGTGGCCTAGAAAAGGATAAAGTGTGCCCAGTCATGCCCTCCCAGGAGCCCCTCCCACTTTTCCAAGGCTCCTCCCAAGGAAGCCCCACCACCCTGCTCTCCGTGCTGTGAGCCCTCAGCCATGTGAGAACAAAGGGCCATCAGAAAGTTCATAGGAAATGCACCTTTTTGCACCGAAATAACTTGCAAGGGCTCATCATCACAAGTCTGAACAGGAGCGTGGTTTGAGAGGGTAAGACTTCAGTCTGAAAAGAGCCCAGCCCAGCAACGTGAATTCCACTAAAACCGAAGCAAGAACACACATCAGATTGCCGGGCCAAGCTGGGGTGGAAGATGGCGGGGTGTCCCCGAGGTTTTACAAGCACATTTGTGAACTGCTGAGCGCGCTGGGGTGCTGGCTGGTCCTACAACTGTCCTTTCGAAAAAGAGATGACAGGATCAGAGAAAAGAGACCACCCACAGCCATTTCTGAGGAAGAGGATCTTATCTGCGCCCTAATTGAAGAGGACCCAAGATCAACATCTCAGAGGGTTCAACTCACAAAAATTCTGCCTGAAAAATTAAAGCGGAGCACATGTACACGTTGGTCTACTACCTGTGAGGTGAGCAGCATCCGCAGCTTGCACCCCAGGCATTTCCACTCCGTAAAGAGCTAGCCAGCGTCTTGGAAACCTCAATGGTGGCAGTTCCACACTCTGTCTTGTAGGATTGTCATGAGTGGGACGTGGGCTCAATGGCAGTGAGTGTTTCGGGGTGTGGGTGGGCAAATGTTGCTCTGGGCCAGCCGGCGTCAAGAGCAGTTTTTGATGGAAATTCTTCAACAGGTGGGATCAAGAGCCACAAGTATTTCTTTGGAAAATCGTAACAGCTGATGAAAGACGGTTATAACACCATAGCCATCAAAGCGGTGGCTACCTAGAGAGGGAAATGGTCCAGTGGGAGCAACAGCAGACACCCCCGTCAAGAGTGAAGACGATGGCCACCCCTGGGGGTGGGGGATGCTCAAGGCATCGTGTTGGTTGACTTTCTGGCAGGCCAAAGGACAGTAACCGCTGCTCTGATGTCTTGTGAAAGGTAGCCAGAGCTCTGGTGGAGAGCCCTTCTCGGCCACCACAAAGCTCCCTCGCGTTCCTCTCATCACACAAGGGCATCTCTGTGAGAGTTTCGCCGGGAAATTCATCGGTCCTCCACCACACCGTCCTGACTTGGCTTCTCCTGACCGCCTCTTCTTTCCTCGTCTTAGAAAAGAATCCAGCAAAGGCCTCCTGTTTTCCTTCTGGAAACAATGTCAAAAGGCCTGTGCTGACCTGATAGATTTCCAGGATCTTCGAGGTCTTGAAGTTGGGTCCCAGGTGGGACCGCCAAGGTCAACAGCTCAAAACCCAGGACCGTTCTCTCCCCTTGCCCCCCCTCCCCACCCCCCGGCTTGAGAGGGCAGTTGGCTCCCATAAAGATTCACTTGGTCAGACTCATCACAGCACTGCTCCGCCTCGAGGGTGGCAGTCAGTTGGGGCATACTCTTCCCAGAATCCCTTGTTAAGGCCCCTCCCTCCTGTGTCCCGTCCCCGCTGACCTCTGAGGACCGGTGGCCAGGCAGGCTATAGGAGCGGCTCGGTGCAGGGACTCTCTGGGAGGTGGTCCTTTGGGCAACAGATGCCTGCTCCTGAGTCTGTGGGCAGCCAGGCTGCTGGTAGATGTCCGAGCTCCGTGAGAGATGACTCACCAGCCCTAGGCAGTGTGCTTGCTTGGCCCCCAGAGCCAAGTGTTGATGTGGCTGGGAGAGCGTTTTCCAGCAGCCCCTGACCCCCTCTGCCCCATGTCCCCCCCAGGTGTTTCAGGAGGTGCAGGCGCTCATCACTTCCTGCATCGACGGCTTCAACGTCTGCATCTTCGCCTACGGACAGACGGGTGCTGGCAAAACGTACACGATGGAGGTTGGTATGCCCCACTCACCTGCCCCTGACAGTGGGGAGCTCTAGGCTCTGCTGCCCAGTGGACAGGGCCTGGGCCAGACACACATCTGGCTCTCAGATGGCAGCCCTGGCTCGGAGGTGCAATTTTAAAGGCAGGAACACAGCGGCCCGGGGAGGGGCGTTGCTGGCATCTTGTGGAAAGGGGCTGTGGAGGTGAACTGGCCAGTGGAGAGCCCCCAGCTCCGAGCTGTGAGCACCAGCTCCGAGCACCTGGAGGGGGCCAGCTGAGCTCACGGGCCCACCCTCTGTCCCAGGGGAGCCTGGAGAACCCAGGCATCAACCAGCGGGCCCTGCAGCTGCTCTTCTCCGAGGTGCAGGAGAAGGCGTCTGACTGGGAGTACACCATCACCGTCAGCGTGGCCGAGATTTACAACGAAGTGCTCAGGTGCGGCGAGGCAGGGTCTTTGAGGCAGGCAGGGGCGGGAGTCGGGTCTCCCTGAAGGTGGCCCAGGAAGGGGCTGAACCTCAAGTCCTGATTCATCCAGGTGGTTCTGGGGTGCTCCTCACGCCCCATCCTCCTGAGGAGGCAGGATGGCACCAAACACAAACGCACACACTGGCCATCAGGGGTGTCCCCTCTTTAGCTGGCTGAGCCAGCGGACGTGGCTTCGAGGCAGATAAGTGCTTGATCCAGATCCTTCTGGGCTTGAGGCAGGAGAGGTGCATGCAGGCCTGGGGTCTGGGCAGGAGTGACCACCACCTGTCCTGCAGGGATCTGCTGGGCAAGGAGCCGCAGGAGAAGCTGGAGATCCGGCTCTGTCCTGACGGCAGCGGCCAGCTCTATGTGCCTGGACTGACCGAGTTCCGGGTGCAGAGCGTAGAGGACATCAACAAGGTGCGGCCCCAGGAGCCTGTGAGGTGGGGGTGGTTGGGGTGTCAGCCCCCGCCCCCAGCACAGCCGCTCTGAGACAGGATGGGGACAGACCCTGGCCCTGCCCTGCCCCTGGAAGACGAATCCCTCCTGAAGCCCCCATCCTCGCCACTGCAGGTGTTTGAGTTCGGCCACACCAACCGCACCACGGAGTTCACCAACCTGAACGAGCACAGCTCGCGCTCCCACGCGCTGCTCATCGTGACCGTGCGCGGCACCGACTGCAGCACGGGGCTGCGCACCACGGGTGAGCGGGCGGGGCCGCGCGGACCCCCACCCCTCGGCCCCCACCCGCCGGCCTTGACCCTGCACCCCGCGCTGTGCCCGCAGGGAAGCTGAACCTGGTGGACCTGGCCGGCTCGGAGCGCGTGGGCAAGTCGGGGGCGGAGGGCAGCCGCCTGCGGGAGGCGCAGCACATCAACAAGTCGCTGTCCGCGCTGGGTGACGTCATCGCCGCCCTGCGCTCCCGCCAGGGCCACGTGCCCTTCCGCAACTCCAAGCTCACCTACCTGCTGCAGGACTCCCTGAGCGGCGACAGCAAGACCCTCATGGTGGTGCAGGTGGGGGGAAAAGGCCCTCCCCTGCAACCTTTGACCCTCCATCCTGCCACCACCCTCCCTTAAATCTCTCTTCCTCCCCCCCCCCCCCCCCCCCCCCCCCCCCCCCCCCCCCCCCCGCGGGCTGTAATATGGCCCCGTTTGGAGTGACCCTCTGTCCCCTGCCAGGTGTCCCCTGTGGAGAAGAACACCAGCGAGACGCTCTACTCCCTCAAGTTTGCTGAGAGGGTGCGCTCGGTGGAGCTGGGCCCCGGGTCCCGCCGGGCAGAGCTCGGGTCCTGGTCCAGCCAGGAGCATCTGGAGGTAATGACCAGGGGTCCTGTCACAGGCCTCCCTGTGTCGGGCTGGAGTGGGGATGGAGCACAGACTCACAGCGCAAGCGAAGCTTCCAGAAAGGGGCTGAGCCCAAACTCGAACCCCAGCCTGGTAGCCTGTCTCATCCCAGAGGATGTCTTGGCCTCCAGGGCCCAGCAGGGGTCATCGGAGAGCTAGTTTGGGGGCGGGCAAGGCGGATGCAGCACCTGCACTGAGGTTTACCGCTCATCTACCCTGAGATAGGAACCCGGTGAGGTGGGCGTACGTGGACCCATTAGGCAGAAAGGCTTAAGAGGCTCAGATGTTTCGGCCTGGGGAGGGCAGAGGTGGGGCAGAGCTTCTAAGCTCACCCCATCTTCTCTGCCCCAGTGGGAACCTGCTTGCCAGACACCCTCGGCCCGAGCCCACTCTGTGCCCGGCTCGGGGTCCTCCAGCCGCCCTGGGTCCATACGGAGGAAGCTGCAGCCCTCAGGTGAGCCCTCAGGAGTTGGACCCCAGGGTGAACGAGTAGGCAAGCTTCTCCAAAGGCTGTTTCGCATCCTTTGGTGATATCTGGAAAGACTCCCCTCTCCCCCCTGCCACCTTGTTCACTACCTCCCCCAGCCCCTGGGAGGCAGGGCAGACAGAATGGTGTCCATGTCACAGACCGGATGGTCAGGGCTGTCAGCCTCAAACTGCCCACCTCAGCTCCCTGTGGGTGGAGAGGGCAGGGCTCACCTCTCAGCTAAAGGGCACCGTCCAGGGTGGCAAACCCCTGGGGCAGAGGCAGCGGGGTCAAGTGGGATCCTGGTCCAGGCCGGCCCCCAGTGAGCGCCCTGTTGCTTTGATTTCAGCCTGACGGCTGGGGCTGCAGTATCCAGGTGAGTGTAAACCTGGCCTGGGCGGGCCTGCTGGGGGCGCTCGCCCGCTGCGGGCTGGGTCCTTTGCTACCTGCTGTCTGCGCTTCTGCTGGGCTCCCTCCCCCTCCCAGCCTTGCCTGCCCCCTCCTTACCAGCCACTTTCTCCTGACTGCAGGGAAGTCCAGGCCGCTGCCTGTGTGATGGACGGAGACCAGGTTGGGACCCAGTGTCTTGCAAGCCTGGGTCTGCTGCAGGACCAGGAGCCTGGGCACTGGGGACAATGAGGACGACACGCAGAGGCCCCTCTCCTGCCCTGTGTCCCTCAGAGATGAGAAACACACTCAAAGGAAACGCTGTGTTGGCTTTGGTTCTGGGCACCAGGTTCGCAGGGTGCTGGGTTGTGCGGGAGGGCAGCCCAGCTCCTTCCTGAGGCCGCAGGGCCGGCCCCTCTGGTCAGTGGGCTGAGGAACCCCTCAGGAGGACCCAAGAACTGAGCCGGATAAGGGGGTTCCTGGGGGCGGGCCTGGCCCCAGCTCCTGCAGCAGGTGGTGTACATAGTGCTTCCAGGGGAACTTGGCACTGGCCCGCCCCTGGGGGCTGTATTTATGGCCGGCCAAGGATGGGTTGGGGCTTCTGTGATCCCCCCGCCTGCCGGACGCTGGCATCTCTCTTGTGAGGGTCTCCTCTCTCTCTCTCTCTCTGAATCCCTATTTAAAAACTTTTGGAAACCTAGCCATTTCTACTTATTAAAAAAGGCCTTTTTACACCTGTGTTGTCTGAGCTGGTCTTGCACGGCAATTGGGCACTGGCCGGCCTTCCCTGACTGTGGCTGTTGGGTGCTCTGCAGGCAGCGAGGAGACCGCCTGCCTCTGTGCAAACTCTCTGGCTCCCAGGGAGCTCCCATAGGGGGCTGGGAGGTGATGGAAGATACTGAAGGGCAGCTTTGGCATTGCTCCAGACATCAGGCTAAACCAACCATGGAGGTCCAAACCCAGTTGCCAGGTCCTGCTCCTCTTAGGACGGTGCTAGGACTCGTATGCAGAGTCATCCTCTGGGCGGTCACTGGCATGCCCTTGGGGGATGCCTTGGCGGTGTTCCTGGGACGGGTGGTGAGTGGGGGGTGACAGCCTACCCTTCCTAAGCTGTCACTCTGCTGCTCCCTGGTGGTGCTTGGTGGCTTGCGCAGCTGCCGTTGGCTTGCATCACCCAGGCCGGCAGTGCTGACTGAGCTGGGGAGGAGACCCGTCCCCACAAGGAGCCAGAGAATAGTTACAAATTTAATAAAATTTGCCTTATAAATTACAGCAGCAGCCCCGGGGCTCGGCTCACCGTCCCAAGAAGCAGTTATTGGGCCAAGCTGGACAGCTGTGCCTGGTGTGTGGTCTGAGTCCGGGCTGGAGGTGGCCAGTGGTCCAGGGCCCACCTTCCCTCCCTCTGGCACAGCCGTGGGGCAATGGTGGATGCTGGGCAGCCGCTCCTGGGCTGGAGGGCACCTGTGGGACAGGAGTGGTGGCAGAGGCAGGCCCCGTGACGGCCGGGCCTGCTCCCTTTGCCCCTCAGTCCAGACTGGCCATGAGGAGGTGCAGCTCGCGGAAGGCACTCCCGTGGCGGCCGCTGAGACCAGCCTTGCTCTGGACGAGGCCACTGATGCTCCTGAGCTGCTTGTAGCAGAGCCGGCACTTGTGGAGCCTGAGGGGTGGGAGTGGGGGGGGGGCAGCACGTGAGGGAGGGGCGGCCCCTGGGCCCCACCCAGCCTAGGCCCTCTCCACACCCCTTCTGGGAAGAAGGCTGAGGCCTAGAGACAGCGCCCCTTCTCCCTGCGCCCCCCCCCCCACCCCCCCAGAACTCACCTCTCCTCCCGGCTGATGTCCACGCCCACGGAGGGCGGCGCTGCCAGGATGTCAGTGATGAGGGGCAGGAAGCGCTGCAGGATCAGCTTCAGCGAGGTGCAGCCCGTCTGCACATAGCTTTAGGGAGAGGCAGGCGGACAAGATCAGGAAGCTTGAACGAGGAGGGAGCAGGGGTGCGGCACAGAGCCCCGGGGTGCCTTGCTGCCCTCCCCCAGCCCGGGCCAGCGGGCAGGCAGCCTCCGTACCTCTCGTACTTGCTCTGCAGTAGCTTCTCGATCTGAGGCAGTACTGTGGTGCACAGGTCCAGCTTCCACAGGGAGCTGGGCAGGGAGGGGGCACGGTGCTGTCAGTGGCTGCCCGGGCCTGGCCCGCCCTGCCACCACCCCATGGCGGCCCACTCACGCTTTCTGGTTGACGATGTTGAGGAGATCCACCACTACCGACAGGTCGTTGATGGCCACCGCTGCGTCCACAGACATCTGGAAAACAGGGTGTCTGTCAGGGGGCCTGGGGTCCTCTTGGAGGGGGCTCATGTGGGCACCACAAAGAGAAGGCAGGGGAGCCTGCGCCTGCCTTGACGTCGCCGGTGGTCCAGGTGGTCCGCACGCTGTCCAGGTTCTTGTGCCGGCTGGTGAGCACAACGCACATGGTGTCGTGCCCCTTGCGGATCTGGGACATGGCGTCCTCGTCCACTAGCTCTGCCTGCTGGGGCAGCTTCACGGCCTGCAAGGGGCGGGCACCGGGTGCTGGCGCAGAGCAGGCTTTGGTGCGACGCTCAGCCACCCCCCCCTCCCACCCCCGCTACCCCCCACTCACAGGCAGGAAGTCGGAGGCCTGTAGTCCTATGGGCTCATTGCGGGTGGCGGGGATGATGGCGGGCTCAGCCCTGGTTGTCGGGGTGGCAGAGACGACTGGGAATTGGGGCAGGACCTCCAGCTGCAGAGGTTCTGGGGCACTTAGCAGGCGGGCCTGAAGTCACCCGCAGCCCCCAACTCCCCCCCCCCCCCCCCCCCCCCCCCCCCCCCCCCAACCTCTCTGCCCCGATGTGTACGTACGTTTGGCATTGGGAACTGGACGTCCATGGCGGGAGTGGGCTTGGCCACCTCCTTGGCTGGGGCCACATCTGAGGCAAAAGAGAGACGCTGTGTCATCAGGAGCAGGGACTGGCAGAAGAGGGGGGGCTGGTGGGCAGTGCAGGGGCACGGGTCCCCCAAGGGTGGCCGGGCTGCCTGGGCCACCGCACTTCCTCCCCACCCCCCTCCCACGGCCCGGAGTCTGTTCCTGAAGGGGGCTGTGGGGTGGCAATACTGGCACTGAACAGGCAGGAGGACGTGGATGGGAAAGACTTCATAAATCCAAGTACAAGGGGGCTGCGGGTCAGGAAAGCTGGGTGAGGAAAGGAGCTGCTGTCCATACTCTGGGCAGCACCCAGCCCTCCTCTGGACCCTGCACTTGCCTGGGCAGCACCAGGCTTCCTCCAGAGGTGGGCCCAGCCACGCTCCTCCCCCACCGTACGTGGTGCCCTCTGCACATACTCTCCTCGCCAGGGAGGAGAACCACCACGGGAGAGGTCAGAGGTCAGGGCATACAAGGGGAGATGGGATTTGGGGGGGGGGGCAGAGACCACATGGGAAGCTGGGTTCTGCCCTCACTCACCATCCTCTGGGGGGGCAGGGAAGGGCTCACTTCTGCGGGGTGGTGTCCGACCTGCAGACACAAGCGGGCTCAGGACTCTCCCCAACTAGCCCCTCCAGCCTGGAGACCCCCCTGGGTTGCAGGAGGGCACATGGCATGGACCCTCGGCCCTGCGCTTCCCAGGCCCTGTGCTCTAGGGGGCCTGCTTCTGCTCAGAGCAGGTCTGGCCTCTGTCTGCCAGGGGTGCAGGTGGCAGGGGGACAGTCAGGAAGGGAGCCTGGCCCCGCCCGCGGGAGGAGGAGCCTGACCTGAGAGGCCTGCCCCACTTCTCTGCTGGCTGCCCTCCTGCCTTCCCCTTGCGCAGGCGCCAGGCCGCCCGTGCTCACTGATGCTGTTCTTGGGCTGGAAGATCTCGTTGTAGTCCTCCGCATTCTGGATCTCAGCGCGGGACTCCCGCTCCTCCCGCTCGTCTTCGCTGCTGGGACTTCGGTGCTCACTCTCCGAGTTCTGCTTCACCCTGCGTCCCAAGAAGCTGGGCGGGGGCGGGGGCGGGGCTGGTGAGGTCCAGGCCGGGATCCCCTGCAGTCCCGTCCCCCCCTCCCCCGCCTCCGGGGGCGACCCAGGGCTCACACCTCTGAGGCTTGTTGCAGGTGGTGCTGGGTCGCTCATAGATGCGCCGGAGAGGGATGCTGGGGTTGGGCGGCTGCTGGGCCAGGGGCCGGCTGTCCTGCACGGGGTTCGGGGCCACCGTGCCTGTCCGGGTCACCCGGGTCAGGTCCACCACGTAGGACGAGACATTACTCTGGGCGAAGGCCACGCCTATCTGCAGGAAGTAGTGGCGAGCTGGGGGTGGGGCCCTGGCTCGAAGAGGCGGGGGGGGGGGGGGGCACTAGGGGTGAGGGCGCTCACCAGCTGGTTGTTGCAGATGGCCAGGTCGGCCACCTTGCCCCAGTTGACGAGGACCATGTCGAAGCAGCGCTCGGGCTCCCAGCCATAGACGCGCAGCGAGTCCTGGCAGCCGCTGTACAGGCAGCAGCCGTCGGGGCTGAAGAGGACGCTCCTGGGGAGGGAGCGGGTCAGAGAGGAGGGCCTGGTGGGTTCAGGGTCCGATCTGGCCCCACCAGAGGAGAGTTCAGGCATTGCCTGAGAGAGCGTGCAGTTCCATCCACACCACTTCCTGCTGCCCGCATACCTAACAGGCTCTTACCCTCCCCACTCATGCCTTACCCCACAGTTAAAAGGTATCATACCTGGCAGGCTGCCCTATACTCTTAAGGTCCCAGTACCTGTCAGGGCGCCCCTACCTGACAGGCCCGGGCTCGCCTTCAATGCAGCTCACCACCTGGAATTTCTCCAGGTCCCAGAAGCGGATGGTCCTGCAAAAGGCAGCCACGTGGTCGGGAAGCTAGCCTGCACCGGTCACCCCCAACACCTCTTCCCAGGCTGGGACTCAGGCATGGGTGGACATGGGTGTCAGGAAGCAGACCCCTGCCCTGCGTCCGTGGCCTGCTACTCATGCCCCTCTCAGTCAGCCAAGAATGCCAGGGGGTGCTCAGGGGATGAGGGGTGGCAGTCCTGTCGACTCAGCCACGTCTGCAGCCCCGGGCCCCCTGACATGGGGGTGGGGGAACCTTCCACTGGGGGCCTCAAGTCCTGACAGGCCCGGTTCAGGGCATGGACTGGAGGGTAAGAGGGGGGGGGCGTGCAGGTCGGCCCACCAGGTGTGAATGAAAGATCCTGGGGCAGAGAAGGAGAGGGGCAGCAGTCACATCCTCAGGTAGGGGGCTGGGTGGGGGGCAGTGTCTCCTCACCGGTCAGAGCTGCCCGAGGCCAACAAGTACTCGTTGGGGTGAAATTCCACCACGTTGACGGGCCCGGTGTGGCCAGGAAACTCAGACATCATCTTGCCGGCGGTCAGATCCCAGAGCTGCAGACGTGGGAAGGCGGGGGGTGGCGGGGGGGGGGGGGTGTTGCGGGGGGCAGGCCGGGCACTCAGGCTACCGCTGTTTCACTGAGCTCTCTGCCCGCAAGCCACCCCTCCACCCACCCCCACCCCCCACCTGTAGGCTGGTCAGGATCAGGGTGAGGACCAGCCCCCAGCTACCTTCACTGTGTGGTCATCTGCGGCGGACGCCAGCCACTTCCCATCGGGGCTGAAGCGGAGACAGCGCACGGCCTGGCTGTGTCCCTGGGGAAGAAGGCAGAGGCCTGAGCTCAGCCTGGGCACAGGTGGAAGAAGTGGGGCAGCGAGGGGGCACTTCACCCTGGCTCCCAGGCCTGGATGGTGGGCACACGTGTTTGGGAGGTGACCGTTTCTAGGATGCTCTTGGGGACTGATGGCAGTCCTTCTTAATGCTCCTGCCCTGAGGGCCTGGATCCCTCTGCTGAGGCCTCTGCGTCCTATGGACAGCAGCGCCCCCACACACCTGACACAGGCGTGTATAGCCAGACCAGAGAGGAAGGTGGCTGCGCAGGCCGGCGACTGGAGGCTCTTGGGATTCAGACAGGACAAGGTCACATGTCCCTCCTGTCTCGCAGTCTGCTCTGGCCTCCCCAGCTGGACACCACCCCCCACCCCCACGTGAGAGCTGGGAATGGCCCAGAGGGCACCATCCTCACCCTGTACCGGAAGACACAGCCTTTCCTCCTGATGTCCCAGAGCTGTGGAGAGAGCAGGGCATGAGAGGGCCCAGTGGCAGGCTGGGCACAGAAGCCAGGGGCTCTGTGTACCCCAGGCCACACCGCCACCTGGGCAGAAACACCTGTAAGAACAGTGGCCCCTTCCTTGACCCCTTCTCTACAAGGGCGGGCCCCCACGCACAGCGTGATGCCTCCTCACCTTGATGTTCGTGTCCTGGGACCCGGAGGCCACAAACTCGCCATAGGGGTGGAAGTCCAGGCTGCAGATGTTGGCTTTGTGCCCCATGAGCGTGCGAAGAACTGCCCCAGGAAGCAAGCAGAGATGTGTGTGACTAGTCGCCGGGAGCACAGACACAGGTAAAAAGCAGGACAGAAGCCAAACAGCCAGCATCTCAGCACCATAACAACAACCCTCATCCCCGGCTCTTGAGAACGGACAGCCATTTCTGCCGGGAGCCAACGGCCTGGGGGTCAAGCTGGGGAAGCTTCTCGGTGGGCAGAGAAGTGTAGGGGTGCTGGGTGGGGCAGCACCCGAGCAGCTGTCTTGGACGCCCCATGGAGGACATATCTGGGGTGGCCCTGTGCTCACGCTGACCTGCAGCAGCGGCCCCTGTCCAAGAGGGTGGCAGTCTCGCATGTGGGGGGCTGTGAGAATTGAGAGCCCTCGCAGAGAGACCCATGGCCCAGTCGTGGGGCCCCCCCCAGCAGCTCTGTGGTCCCGTGCCTCTCTGGAACCACTCTGTCTCTCCTCTGGTCTCCTGTGTCTGGCCGTTACGATGTCTGAGTGAAACCTTTTCCCTGGTGCTGGGGCTGTGGGGAGTGGGGTACAGCCAGCACCCTGTGAGGGGCAGAGCAAGCTCCCTCCTGGGAGTCACTGTTACTAAGGGGAGTGGGGTACAGCTAGCACCCTGTGAGGGGCAGAGCAAGCTCCCTCCTGGAAGCATTGTTCCAGTGGGAACCAGGTGTTAATTGGGGGGTGGGTTCCAAAGTGCTAAGGAGATGGTGTAGTCTTCTCCAGCCTCCAAGGCAAGGTCCGGTGGGCGAGCCCTATTCTGCTGTGTGAACCCCCCAAGCGTGATCTGGGGCCACAGTCAGAAGTCAGCCTGATATGGCATCCAGTGCTCAGTCCCTGGTGCGCCAGGGCCAGGAGGCAGGGCTGTCCTTCAGGTGCCACTCAGCCTGGCTTTCCTCCAGCCCAAGAAACCTCAGCTCTCCTAAGCTCTTCTTCCCGTTGCCGAGCCAGACCTCCCCTCCCCTCAGGCCCCTGAGCACACATCCTGGTCCCCCACTTCTGGCCCTGATGCCTGAGTCCACAGGGCACCTCTCAGGACCCCTGGCTATCTGCCACACCTGTCCTGTGTGCTGGGAGCAGGGCCACTGAGTCACCCGTGGTGCGGTGGTGCAAAACCCGAGGCCCCCCCGAGAGCAGACAGGAACAGGGTTCCCGTCTCTGAGTCTACCCATGGCCTCTGGCATCCCACAGGAAGTCCCAACAGCAGAACCCAGGGTGGTCACTAAATGCAAGGGCAGCCTCCTCTGCAGCCCTGGCAAGGCCTGCCAAGGCGCCTGGGCCTGCTGGCTCCTGGAGTGCCCCTGCCATCGCCACACACTCCCTGTATTCCTGGCCAGGGAGGCCCAGGACACATGGAGGTGCCAGGCAGAGGGGCTGAGGCGCCCACCCACTGGCCCACCCCCTCTGCTGTCGAGATCCAGCCCTGAGGGACGCCCTCCCTACTCCCACGTGGGCTGCTGGCAGCACAGCGGGCCGCCTTCCTGGCCCTGCAGACACCCAGGGCTGACCCACCCTGGCCCCCGAGCTGGCGAGAGCAGGCAGGGCCACATTCTTCCAGCTGACTTGGTTCCGGGAGGGCGCTCACCCAGGACCTGAACCGCCAGCCGAGGAGCTGCTGTCTCCACCGCCTCTTTCAGGGCCAGCGCTGTGCGCCAGGCCTTGGCTGACCAGGGTCACATCCACCCATACTGTGAGCACGTGTGTGTGTGGGTGGTGGTGGGGGAGGGGGTTGCTCAGTCTCCACTGCCTCTTTCAGGGCCACGGCTATGTGTCAGGCTTCAGCCGACCGTGGCCCTGTCCACCCTCAGCTCTACCCGCAGAGGGCAGTCTCCGTTTCTCTTCCTTTGGCGGCAGCTGGCAGGCCTGAGAGTCCCAGGATGGGAACCCTGACGCTGAGTGCCCCCCAGGCCATGTGGGCCCCCTGGGTCCCCATTTGCCCGTCTGTCAAGGCCAGGGCCTGCCTGCCACCCTAAAGAACAGCCTGGGAGCTGACCGAGAGCGGCACTGCTCCCGCCACCGGTCATCCCCGCTGCTCTCTCAACCCGGGGCCCTTGGGCCGTCCAGTGGGTCACAGCTCGGTGAGCTGCCAGGCCTGGTGGTGGGCTCTGGCTGAGGGCTCTCTCCCTCAGTGACGGGGTCGGCGTCTGCTGGGCCCCACACAGCGGGCTCCCTTCTCAGTCGAGGTCCAGCCAACTTGGGCTTGCACCTCCCTGGCCACCGAGGCTGGCAATGCCCAGACAGACACAATACGCCTCAGACCTGTATGCCCCCATGGCCCTCTGCCTGGCCTCTCGGAGGTGTTGGGGCGCTCTCTGAGGTGGTGAGCACAGGGCTGACCGTGCTGCAGCAGGGGACAGGGGCGGCCAGAGGGGGCCCGGGAAGACCCGGTTTCCATGTGAGGATGGCCTGCTTGGACCTCCACAAAGTGGACAACGCAACATCACACAACCCAGTACAGAAGGTCTGACCGTGGTCAGCCCTGTTCCTGCAGGCACATCAGCCAGAAGCGGGGGACCCTGCCTCAGGGCACACAGACCGCTGCACACCGCCACTTCTCCGACATGTCCTCCATGGCCCCGAGCGGTCTACAGATACCCATCTGGCACCTGCTCACCCATGCTCCCGCCATCTGCTGGATGCTGCCCCACGGCTCCCTGAGAGGAAAGGGGCTGGGGGAGGAGGCACCCGCTCTGGTCAGGACCCCAGGAGGAAAGGCTGCTCGGACTACAGGACAAAGCAGCAGAGGCTGAAGACAAGGGGGAACAGGGTGGACGGAGGGTGGCGGAGTCCTACTTTTAGCAGCTTCCAGGTCCCAGACGCGGATGGAGCCCGACTGAGAGCCGGCCACGATGAGCTCCTCGGGGGTGTTGAGGCGGACGCTCTCCACGGGGGATGTGTGGCCCGTCAGGCTCTGCGGAGAGATAGCAGCAGCGTCGGGGCACTGCTCACAGACTTCTGGCTCCCCACCCCTCAGACCTGTGGCCCCACCCCAACCCCTGGGGCTGCAGTGGCAGCCCCCATCCCTTCAGCAGCGGCTAAGCAAAGGGGACACTGGGGGGGGGGGCATGGCCTGCTCCCACCTTCACCCTGCCCTGCACAGGCAGTGCAGGAAAGGAAGCTGGGGGGAACTGAGGCCCCACTTGGCAGAGACCCAGGCCTCGCCCATCAGAACGCCTGGTCTGTGGGGGCTGCCCGCGAGGGGTCCAGACGGCCTGGACACTCAACTCAGGGGGAGAACCAGGGGCATCTTAGAAACTTGGGGCAGGGCAGGGCGAAGACAGGTCCAGCTGGCCTCCCTGAGTGCAGGCAAGCTAGGAACTGAGCCCAGTGTCGGGCCCTGCCTACCACCCCAAGCTGGGTGCCCCAAGACACGGCGGTGGTGGCTGCCTTAGGTTTGCTAATACCATGCCGCCCAAGGGGCTGGGCAGTCGGGGAAAGCACTGGAGCCAACACTCTCAGCGTTACAGGGAGCTTGTCTGACTCTCAAGCATCACGGGAGGGGGGAGACCAAGCGGACACAAGTTTTAGGGAGGGCGGCTCTGCTGGAGAATGTTTCCCTCCGGCCATTCCACTCGGGGCACATGCCCTCTATGAACTGAAGCACCGAGGAAAACACTGACGCCAGGCAGTCCCCTGCCGGACTCATCTGCGGTCCCCACTCCATGGGATGCTATGCAGCCAGGAAAAAGGCCGGGCATCGTTTTATATACGAGACCCATCTCCATGATGTATGAAGTGAAGAGGGATGGAGGGCCTGGTATAGAGCAGGACGTTGTTTACAGACAAGTGGGGGAGGGTGCCTGGGGAGGGGCCCACGTTTGCTCATGTAGGCAGACAATCCCGGCACAGAGGGATTCTGGGGGAGAGACCTTTCCTGGGTTCACCACACATTGCTTGAAGGCTGGAGCTGCAGGAGTGTAGGACGTGCTCAACAGTAAACACAAATAAGTGGGCCGAGGGACTGCAATGAACACACATGGTAAAAACTCAGCAGGCGTGAGGAACTGGACAGCTGGGGTTTTGAGGGCGCTGAGGGAGGGGAGGGCAGAGAGAAGCCCGGTGGGGTGCGAAGGGGGTCAGGGCCTGGTTCTGGCGTTTCCCACGGGCCGTGTGTGGTGTAAGTCTGGAAGGCTGGACCACAGGATGACCACAATTGTCCCCTTGTGGGCGGTCATGTACTTGATGTCAATTTCATGATTGGAGTCTAGGGGTGGAGTCTAGCCTGCCAATCTGAAGATAGCCAATGAGGCCTCTATGTGGGCATGGCTTTCTCCTGAGAATTCTGGGAAACCTCACGGTATTTCCCAATTGGAGAAGAGAGACTTGACTCAGTCCTTGGAGACGAACTACTGACAAGATGAGAATGACAGCATGCTGATAGATCCTGATTCTTGGGAGACTGGAGGAGCTGGAGGAAAAGCCATATGGGCTTACTCTGACAGAACCAAACTTCTGGGGCTGGAGAAGCCACATGGAGACTCCTGCCAATGCTGAGATGCTTGGGAGGCCACAGGGGAGCCCCCCACCAGGGCTGAGATGCTTCTACTGCCACTGGATACTCAAGATTCTGCATCCACTGGCCTGTGATTGTCCTGGTGTCATAGCATGTACTTCTGGAGTTGGAAGGAGACTTTATAGATTGGTAACAGACACATGGGCTAATATTGTACTTATGACCTTGACCTGGACTGGGTTGGGCTGCTTTCTCAATGTTCCATTCCTCTTGTATATAAACCTTTCCCTTATATCCATACGCGTGTCTATGAATTTGTTTCTCTAGTCTACCTAGACTAACACACCCTGTACACAGAGTTGGCATTTCAGGGAAGGAAAAGCCCAAAGCAACATGAAAACCACTTTGAACCCTAAAAGACAAGGCAAAATAAAACATGGGCAAAATAAGCCCATGCTGCGTACTGTGAAACGGTGATTTGGACACTGAGCACAGTGTCCCAGAGTCTCCAAACAGCCCCATGCGTCAGCCACAGTGTCCAAGTGCTGGGAAGGTCCACTTTGGTGCCTGGGTCTGGGCCACGGCCTTGTCTGTCTGTCTGTCTGATCTGATGTCCGTCCCTCACCTTGCTGGCTTGCAACTCACAATGGAGCCGCATCTGACAACTCGGAGACATTCGCTTTTGAGACTTGGTTGGCGTGACTGCCCTGTGTGACGTGCTTAAGCCACGAATGACTCCCTCTTCGTGCTGTTGGAGAATAGCCCTTTGCTTCACACCTCCAGGGCTGCGGGGGCTGTGGCACTCAGAGCCCGGGTTCTGCTGCCCTTGAGAACGTGTTGTGCCAAATGGGGCTGTCTTCAACAGAACCCTGTGACGGGGGAATGTGGCAAGCCTCACGGCATGTGTGAGACCTGAGACGAGCCTGCCTGCAGGTCGAGGCCACAGTCCGACGGTCCACTTCGAGACTGGCAGTACACTACGTGCATAAGCGAGGAACGCAGGTCTTTGTTAAGGTTGACAAGACACACATGTTGTGGTCTCTAGGAAGGCCTATCTTTAACAAAACAAAACGTTCAAAACGGGATCACCCATCTGGGTCCACGCTGAAGGCAGTGCTCACGGACTCCTGAAAGGTGAGTACATTATACGAGATCACAAAACCAGTACACCCTTATAGAACTTCCCAGCCAAAGGAAACCAAGGACTGACACAGCCTTCGCAGTCACGCGGTGCCTGACAGCCAAGCAAACAAACATCTCCATCCTGTTCCTGCGGGGACCAGGGGTCAGTGCAGAGGGCAGTGTCTCTGCAGCATCTCACAGAAACACTGCGGTGGGCGATGAGGCGTCTGCTCGGGGGTGCCGCCTCCTACCACGCTTGACCACTGCCCCTCTTTCGCCAAGAGGCAGGAACACCCTGCCTTGCCCACACATGGGGAAGAGGGCACGGTCCGATCCTGCTCCGAGAATGCCCACAGATTTCTGGAGGGCAATGTGGCAATCCGTTGTTTTGAAAGTCTATAGAAAAGTACACGCCCTGGGACAGAATGCAATCATCCACTCCCAGGATCCAGGGGGAGGAGGGTGTTAACCACAGGGTGGCTAAGAACAGCCAGAAATCGGAAACCACTTCCAGGTGGATCTCTCAGGTGTGACTAAGCTCATTAAGTCTGGCACATCCCGACAAAATGGGATGCCAGGAAGCCACTCCAATCCATGTTGAAAACGAGCATTTGTTGACACAGGGAGGTATTCTCAAGGCTGTTCTTTTCAAAATCCAAGCTAGGAGAGAGTAAGTATGATGAGCCCTTCAGTGCTCAGGAAGGAACAGTATACAGGAGGGGGCTTCAATGAGTTCGCAGGAAAATGGAACTGAAAGATCATGGGATATCTCCCACAAACTTTTTGAAGCCCCCTTTTGTATGTGTAAGCAGCCTGGGGGTAAGGCTGCTGGGGTCAAGCGCTTGGCTGTAAACTAGAAGGCCAATGGTTTGAACACTCAGCCCTGCTCTTTGGGACAAAGACGAGGCGGTCTGCTCCCACACACAGGACAGCCTTGAGACCCGATGGCACAGTTCTACTCTGTCTGGCGGGGTCACCATGGCTCCGAAGGGACCCCATGGGACCAAGTATGGGAAATGTGTCCACAAAGCTTCAACTCAGTGCATGTGCACAAACACACACACATATGCATGTATGTGTATGGATTCTGTGTCAGGGTCTGGGGCCCACGCCAACCATGGCAGGCTCTAGATATGGGGTGTGTGTGTGTGTGTGTGTGTGTGTGTGTGTGTCTACACACTCAGCTTCTTTGGTTTCTCTCCTCGGTGCTCTCTGGCCTCCAAGGCTGGGTCCATGGTTATGTCTGACTTGTGTAATTAGGGGAAAGATGCTATTAAAGACCAGGCTCTCCAACCAGTTTCCGTCAAATCGGATCACATTCTTTTTGTGGAATGAGGTGGGGGGGAGGTGTGCACTGGCAGAATAAACAGCCATTCGGAGCCGGCAGGTTCTGTTTTCAGAACCTCAGGCTGGCTCCTACATCGGGTCCCTCTGCCAGGCCACGCCCTGGCTCTCAAGGACCAGCCGCTGTCCCAGCCACCCGAGGCTGTCCTGGCCTCTCTGGAGCAAACAGCTACGGGCGGGCGCAGGGGTGCTGAGCTGTGACCCCCGAATGTTTTCTGGGTCCCCCGGGTGATTTGAGCTCCAGAGAACCTGCTGAGCCCTGCTCTTGTCTCTGCCCACCCCCCCACCCCCAACATACACACACACACACCCCCACCCCGGCAGCGAAGCTCACCATGATGCAGTTAGGCTTGCTGATGGACCACAGGTTGACCCGGCAGTCATCCCCGCCTGTTGCCAGCAGCCGCCCGGAGCCTTTGCCCAGCACCAGTGAGGACACATTGCTGGCGTGGGCAACAATCTCCTCTACAAAAAAAAAAAGGCAGAGAGGACCATCAGAAGGGGCTCTGGAACCTGCGGCCTGGAGTGGGGCAGGGGCTCAGCCTCCCCCCCTCCTCATTCTTCCTCTTCCCTGTCTCCCAAAGGGCACTCCACCCCCCAAGGGCCTCCGATCCATCGACAGGGCCTAAGATGGACACGATTGTCTGCGCTGACACTTAAGCCTCACCATTAAAATAAGAATGATACTTATGATTTATTTTAAAGATCATTTTATTGGTGCTTAACCGCTCTTACAGCAACCCACACATCAATTGTATCAAGCCTATCTTACATATGTTGCTTTATTTTCTTTCTTTTTTTGAGGGGAGGAGAGCATCACTGCCTTCGGTGGGAATAGAAAACCCAGCCTTGCTCCTGGAGATCTGATGCTGGATTTGAACCACCAACCCTGCGGGCCGCAGTCCCACACACAACCACTACGCCACCGGGGCTCAGCCCCTATTGCCTTATTCTATTGGAGCCCTAGGTATCAGCTCTTCTTTCTACCCTCTCTCCCGGCCTCCCACCCTCAGGACCCCTTGAAAAATGATAAATGACTATTAGTTCATGTCTTACACTGACCGCTTAGACCTCGCCATTTTTTATTGTGTCTTTTCCCCACCTCCTACTGCGCATCAACTGTCAATACCGACATCCGCGGCGCCCCCCGCCCCCCACACTTCTTAAATGGACAGGCTGTTTCCATTTAGTTTTGTAACCAAATCGGGGAAATGACGGTTCCGACGATGTGGAAGCAAACTGAGCAGACACATTGAAATGGAGCCTCCCGCAAAGCTCCAACCACTCTCCCTTGTCACTGTCACCCCCACTCCCACCCCTCCACCCCTGCTTTGGAGAACACCCTAAGAATCAGTGCTGTCGGCTCCAGAAGAGGCAGCCCCGGTGGGGGTGGGGGTGGGTGGGAGGGGGGATGGCTGCACAAGCTGGGCTCTAGGCTTTGCGGCTGGCTGGCTGGTGAGGGGCCTGGACAGGTGACTCAGCCTCTCTGAGGCCAGCTGTTGGTTGGACAGACAGGGAGCACTACTCAGGGCTTGCGGAGCACACCCAAGAGCATGCCCCCGGCTGCTGAGTCAGGAGGGCTCCCTGGTTGGGGCAGTCTGTGTGCTGGTCACTGAGGGAGTCAGAGGCGAGCCCTCGGAGAGGTCTGGGGTGCAGGGGCCCTGGTCTGGATGGGTGACACACAGTGAGGACCGGGGATGGAACTGTAGGGGGGCATCATCCACACTCTCAAGGGGACCAACATGGGCCAGACATTAAGATTGTAGCGCAGGCCACGGAGGCAGTCCCAGGAAAGAGAGAGAGAGAGTGTGTGTGTGTGTGTGTGTGTGTGTTGGGGGGGGGGGGCACTTCTCCTGGAGCAAGAAGTCAGGTTGCCCCACACGGGGGCAGAAGGGAATCCCAACTCTGAGGTCACAGTCAGAGATGGGGAACGGGGCCCGCCGGCTCCGGGGGCCTCTCACAAAGGCCAGGGCCCAGGCCAGGCTCAACCTCGCAGAACACGCCCTACCTCAGGTGATGGTGACACCCAGCTCCAGCCCCAGCCCTCTCCAGCAAGAGGGCACCCCAGGCGGAGCGCTGGCTGGTCCCTTGGGTCCAAGGAAGCTGTGCCCGCTCAGACCTCATCGCTGGGCCTTCACACCGGGGGGGCACGGATCACATGTGGGGCTGTTCAGGGTTTCTGCTAGGTCAACATGGCTGCCCAAGCCAACTTCTTCCTGCGCGCCCTGCCCCTCTCATTCTCCAAGACACTCCTGAGCATCACCGTCACCTGGCTTAGGAAGTCCCTGCCGGCCCTTCCTCACTGGATTACTGCCCCCACTACCACCAGTTGCATGAAGGGCATTTCCTGGGGTCATTCTTTGGCCTGGTCCCTGGAGAGGACCAGATATTTCTGGGACAGAACCATTTATGCTTAGTTCTACGCAGAATGGTCAGCGATTGATGTCTGTCCACGGGGCACTCACTGGCTCCAGAGTGCCCCATCTGGCCCAGCCTGGCGAGCTTTCAAAGCAGTGGCCCGGCACTTTCTGAGCCGTGCTGGGTTCCCCACAAAGATTCAGAGGTCTCTACCCATGGAGAGTGCGGAACCAGCAGCAGGTACCTGATTCACCTGACCACTGACTTCCTGCCAAACCCCTCCACGGTGTGGCCCTGGGTCAGGGATTAGCCTGGGCTTCCCATACTGCTGGAGTGTAGCACACTGCCTGCTGTGCCTCCTGCCTCAGGGCCTTTGCACACGCTGTTCAGAAAGTCAACGTACGCCACGCCCCCCCCCCCCGCCCCCAACCCTCCACCACCTCGCTCACGGACTCAGCTCAGTGAGCTGAGTTAAGGAGAGAGCTCCCTGGGTGGCTGGTGTGGCTATTGGGTACTGCCTGCCCACCTTGCCACACCTGGTGTCTCAGTATTCCCCCGACTCCCAGTGCCTGGCTGGGCTCAGGATGGCTGCTGAACCCCAACTCTGTCTGGGGGCCCTTCTGACAAGAGGACCCTCCCAGAGTTCAGTGCTCTGGGGACCCATTTAGACATGAGGAAACAGAGGCCGAGGAAATGGCTTAGCCCAGGGTCTCACGTTTCATGGCGGGCGACACTGGAGTGCCCAGAAGGACTCTAGGTGCCAGGCTAGTGCCGGCTCTCTGAGGCCCTGATGCAAGCTGGAGATACAGGCTGACCAAAGCTATGCCCACCGAGCCCCACAGGCAGTGCCAGGTGAGCCCTCAGGGCACAAGGTGACGGTGCACAGGGAAGCAGTTCTCAAGATGTGATCTGGAGGCCTCTGGGGCCCTCCAGGGGATGAAAGGAGACTACATGACAAACCGAAGGGGCACAGGGGTGTGAGGGCACCTTGCTGACCACGTCTGACTGTGCACAAACTGTTTTAAAAGGCCTCAGGAGGAAGTCTGATAACAGAACCCACACGAGTAGGTTGCCAACAGTGTGCAGGGAAATGGGAGGACGAGACCTGGGTCTTTTCCAGGCACTTCTTGAAAATCCTGCAGCTGGGGTGAGTCACAAGCCCTGCGGGCCATGCTCTTGGAGGGAGGGCGTCCTAACCGTCTTTTTTTTTTTTTGGCATAACTGCCTCTGGTGGTCGTGGGCGCTACCCAGTGCCACTCCTGAGAGCTGCTGCTAGATTTGAACCGCCAAGCCCGTGGGCTGCAGTCCCGCACTCAACCACTGACACCACCGGGGCTCAGGCCTAACCGTCTGTAAAGGGGTATAAAAGGGCTTTAGGATCCTCACTTAGGCCCTAGACAGAGGAAGGGAGGCCGGCGGCTCGGTGCCGACACTAATTCAGAGGCTGGCAGTTCACACCTGCCCAGCAGCTCCTCTGGGGGTGGGGGGTGAGGGTGCCTGGCAGGTGATTCGCTCTCAAGAAGGTTCCAAAACCTTCCTAAAACCAAACCCACTGCCAGCACGCTACCTTCACGTTTCCGAGTTTGTAAAGCTTTATGCGAGCAGAGAGCCTCGTCTTTTTCCCTCAGTGCAGAGAGTGGGTTTGAATCACTGACCTTGTAGGTAGCAGCCCAGTGCCTAACCCACAGCATGACCAGGGAAGCCTGGAAGCGCCTACAGGCTCCTCTGCTCTGCCAGGGATAGAAAGCCAACTGGACAGTACAGTGCAAAGGATCAGGGGGCGTGGGGGTCCTTGGACCATCAGCCCCCCACCCCCACGGCCTCTGCTCAGCCTAGCGTTTCAAGATGCCTCCATCTAAGGGGGGAAGCTGGGCTTGAGGGCTGTCTGGGAACACATCGATCGGAAAAGCTTACCCCATCGGGTCCACCTTGCTGGAAATAGTTTGCTTCCTGAAAAAGGCCAGTCCCCCCATGAAGGGTCATGTGCAAGTTGCTGTGCTCAGAGCCCACGGTCTGTTATCCCACGTGACATTCCAGCAACTCGAGGATCGAAATCGGCTCTCTCACTTTGCAGAGGAGAGAGTGAGCCTCAGAAAGGATAAGTCCGTCCTTCAGCTAAGAACTGTCGGTCATGATGGCTACCTCCATCTGTCTACCTCGGGGGTTCAGGTGGCCTGGCAAAAACAGCGCGGGGGGTCAAGGGGGTGGAAGAGAAGCGAAAGATCCACTTACGCAGCTTCCAGGCCGTCTTGGTGACCACAGGGGTGGCCATTCTCTAGCTGGTGGGCACTGGCAGGCCCACCCAGCCAACAGTCGGTGCTTTCCTCGTGGGGCGGGGGTGGATCCCCCCCAGATCCACCAATCAAGTTGGCAGGGAGGTCCCACACATCCAGGCAGAGGGAATGCCTTGTCTCCTGGAGGGCCCCCCCACTCCTCGGTGCTTTTAAACCATCAACGGCAGCTGCCCGTGCTTGGCTGCAGCTGGGGTCGGGGACCATGAAAGGTCAGGCTTCAGCCATCTCAGCTAACACGGGGCTGGAACACAAACAGAAGCGGTGATCTGTTAGGAAGGGGATTCTCAGGGGCAGACTCTAGGGCTGTTCTTGTGGCCTCCTGATCACCACGGCCACCTAGAAATAAGTGAAGAATCATCTAAGCTGCGTGAGTCTGGCAGGAGCCGAGCTGCAAAGTCGGTTTGCAAATCTGTAGATTCCGACAGGGTGACTTGGAACACGGAGAGAAGGTTCTCCCAGGGAAGGGGGTGATGCTGGAGGCTGGCTGCCGAAAGCACAGGTGCAGCAGTGGAGCAAGGAGGACCACAGCAGCACCTAATCAGAAGAATTTCTAGGCGTTAACCAGGTCCTGCCAGATTTACAGGAAGTGGGGAGGAGTCAGAGGGGTAGCTTTGCAGGGGCCAGGAGCAGGACCCCAGAATCAGCCACTGAGGTCTTCCTCTGGGGCAGACCTCCGAGGACCCTAAGAGTCCAAGCACCCTGAAAGCAGCATACAAACCCACTCCTGTTCCCTGCAATCCCCAAGCCGCCAGAGGTCCGCATGGCTACTCAGGACTGTTAAGACCACCTGGAGCGGGGCGGGAAGAGCCCTAGCCCCTCCCTTAAGCCCACCGCGCCTCTTCCCCATGTGTGTGTCCTCCCCTCACTCCATCCCCCTTCTCCGGCCCCCCTTCGTTCTCTCTTCACTCCCTTCTTCAGGCCGCCTGAGGGTCCCAACCATGCACATCCCATCCCCTCGGCCCTCTAACTGGGGCCCTGTCTCCCCGCGCCCCTTTAACTCCCTAGTTCTTCTACTATCCGGGCTCCCCATTCATTCAATCTTCCGCTTCGGGTCCTCCGAATCCATCCTCCTGCGGGCCCCCCAGACCTGTTTCCGGCCTCGCCAGGGGTCCTCTCCGGGCCCCGCACCGGTCCTGCTGGGCTGGCGGATGGGACGGGTCCCTCGCCTCCGCCAATCGTCCCACCCCTCTCCGCTTTGGGGGCACGGATTCTGCCTTCCCCGGCCCGGAACCCTCTTTGCCGCAGCCCAGCCCGGTCCGGCCGGGTCCCACCTCGCTTGGCCTAACCAGGAACCCATCACGCCCCCGCCTGCTGGCGCCCTCTCCCACTTCACCTGCAGCTGCGGCTCAGGAGGCCAAGGCCCTGCTTTCGGGGCGACCCCCACTTGCCTCAATCCCCTTCCCTGATTGGCCGCTGCTTGACAACCGACCCTCACAACAAAACCTCCGGTCCAGAGCCCCGCCCATGCCGCCGTCTGCACCAATCAGTCGCCGAAGACGCACCGCCTCCTGCCAGGTTTAACCAATAGAAGCAGGCACTTCTGCCGCTTTGCCCTTACGTACCCGCCCTCGAGTCCTGAATCGGACTAATCACACGGAAGGAGCGCCCAAGAACCGCCCATCACACTCTAATGAGCCAATGCGGACTCCCATTTCTTTGGTCCCGCCTCCGCCTCCAGTTTTTTTCCTCCCCGCCTCCTTGGCTTCGCCGTCTCGTAGTCAGTTTGCGTTTGAAACCTCTGCGCGACGCCCTCCAGTGGCAGCTACACCAATGGCCTTAGCAACCTTCCGAGTCAAACCAATCAACATTCGCATTATTGGAAAAACCAGTTCCCGGAGAGCCAATGAAAAGGGAAAGTCGGGAGCGACGTGAAGCCGCGGACCTTCCATCTTGAAGTGGGGCAAGTGTGGGCGGAGTCTTGAGTCAGCATTTTACCTCACTTTCAGCTTCTCTTTGCCCTCAGGCAACGGTGTCCCAGTGGACGGACTTTACCCCTCTTACACCAGGGAGTGACCAGAATCGATGCCGGCCGGCCAGGCGTGGAGCCCCAAAGTGCAGCTCCCCTGCGAGGGCCTCGGTGAATGCATGGTGGGCAGGTGGCTGCTGCCCGTCACCGTGGTGTGACACAGCCCATAAAGACTCCCGGAGTGTCGAAGGAACGGTGTTTATTTAAGCTTATGGACAAAGAGACGCGGGGCCCCCTCCAGATTCTGTCTGCTCTAGAAGCTTTTCAAGTTCCTTGGGCAGGGTGAGGATTACATCATAATCATGCCAATACATACAATATTCTATGTGATAGCAGGTGAAGCAATGTACAGCAGCCAGAGACAGAGGGGGTAACCTTACCTTAGTCTAGTTGTCTTTCCAGGGGTGTGTCTGTCGGTGTGTTTAACACCTCTAGGTCGGTGACCTGTGATTGTCTTTCTCTTCGGCATCTGGAGATGGGAAAAGATGTTTCTGTTCTCTTGAACTCCTTGGGGAGAACTTTGTAAAGCTCTTCAAGGAAACGTTGCTGTCTTGATTCAGGAGTGTGGACAAGGGGTCGGCTCAACCACGGAGAACTACTTACAACCTCTGGACCTGAAGACCCAAACACACTGCCGTCGGGTCAAGGCCCATTCTTCGCAACTCTCTAGGACAGGGTAGAAGTGCCCCTCTGAGTTTCTGAAACTGCAGTTGTTTACCAGGGTAGAAAACCCCGTCTTTCTCTCTTGGAGCAGGCCGGTGGTTTCAAACTCTGTTCCTTGCCAATTACAGCCTAAGGGTCACCAGCATGCCACCAGACCACCTATGGACCCAAACACCTATTAAAAAGAAACCATAAAAGAGGTTCTTCAGGCTCCCGCGAGAACTTGTTCTCTGAGAAGGAAAAAAAACAGGATCACTTCTGCTGTCACTAGGAAAACCTGTGAGTAGAAAGACCACAGCAGACAAGCATCTCTAAGAGGAATGACCACCCTCCTTCCCTAATTACATGATTGATCGCTCTTACAAGGTTCCTTGTCGGCCAAGAGGAGCTCAAGTGGACCCAGTTTCCCTTAATCTCCAGATGGTGTGCACCTGCAACAGGCCAGTCAGCAAGCTCTTAGTCCATGCCGACCTTGCTTCTTGGGGGAGTCTTGCTACTTTGCCTTTGGGGAGTTTGGTTCATGTGCTCAGCCTTCTCATTGACAGTGATGGCCAATGTCGTTTTCAGGTGACGTCCGTCCAATGCTTGAGCAACTCCCCTAGTGACTTGTGCTAGGAAATATGGCTCCATAATGATGGGTCAGCCGAAACTTGGGGTGAGGTATTTTGAAGTAGCACTCTTACAACTTCTCTTGCTTTGCTGGTCCCACAAGGTTCTATCTCCACCCTTCCAATGAAAGTGTCTATTAACACCAGCAACTATTTTATAATTTCGGCCATACACATCATCTCAGCAAAATCTGTCACCTGGTGTGAGGACACCAGATGACACCCCAGAAATGGCCACTTCCGTTAAGCAGGCACTGCGTCGGGGTCCCTCTGCCCACTTGAGTGACATCCTTTCCCCAGAGAGCTGAGGTGTACCACCAATACCATTGTGAATTCTTCCTGTTTCCTCCCCACTATCTGAATCAGAATCAATGCATCTGAATGACGATGCTGGCAAAGCATATTGAAAGGACTATGGGGTGTCAAAAGGAGAAGCAAATCTGGGGGAAAGAACGGGAGAACTCTCCTTAGAGACAAGGATGGCTAGATCTGGTCTCACGTACTTTGGACATGTTGTCAGGAGACAGCAGTCCCTGGAGCATGCTTGGCAAAGTAGCAAGACATGCTTGCTAAAGAAGACGACTGTTAGCAAGAGAGATTGACCTAGTGCCTGCAATCATGTGCTCAAACATGACAGTTGTGAGGATGACATAGGATGGGGCAGCGTTTTGTTCTGTATGTACAGAGTCACTCTGAGTTGAAACCAACTTGACACCACCTAACGACAGGATCCTAATGTAGATGGTATTAGCAGCTCGCTCTCTCTCTCTCTCTCTCTCTCTCACCAACACCCCCCGCCCCCCACACACACACCACCTCCTGGCCCATTATAGATGGGAGCCCTCGATTAACCGCCCTCAAGCATGTTTTAGAGTACAAAAAAAGACTATGTCTCAACTCTTTTTCTTTTTTTTTTGGTGTGTGTGTGGAGTCAGTTCTATTAATTTACCCTTGTATTGTGCAGATGGGGAGACTACATCACACTTGACAGATCAGAAAGAGTTCAAAGAATTTGATCAGAGTCAGCTGAAAAAGCTGACATCGTTTGCCAAAGGCCCTAGACCAGGAGAGTCATTGCGCTGAAGTTTGAACTCAGGCAGTCTGGGAACGAGTGTTTTTAACCACTATTCTCTGTGACCATGCCGCCTTCAGACCCAGCTAGCCCTTACACATGAAAGAGGGTCTTTAAAAAAAAAAAAAAAGATTGTCTTGCTGAATTTAATTGTTTGGTTTTGTTCATTCACTAAGTCTTGAAAGAGACAAGGGCCACACGGAGACCCATCCCCCGGATGAGGGAGGCCATTCGCAAGAAGTCAGAATGGCCCTAAGGATCCATAATTGGGAGGCCTCCCAAAGGGTGTGGAGCAATGGGAACCATCAGAAATCCACGGCAGATGAACGCATCAGTTACAAGCAGGGCTATGGATGCATGAACAAGACCATGATGGGGACACATACATTCTGCTCGACAGAAGGGGTTACAAGCATGGTCCAGGACCTTCCAGCCATAGACCGACAGACTCATGACTATGTGACCCCCTGTAGTGTCCAGTACTGTGGCCTCCATCGAGGACACACCCAGGGAAGCCCCAGCCTCGCAAAAATCTTCTGCAAGGCTGTGTGTGCTCAGCATTGAAGCACTCGTACAGCACAAGCTCTCTTGTCTCTTGCTAGAAGCAGCAGTGTGGTTCATCCTGACCTGTGAGCCCCTGGATACAAGGATGTCTCCCAGGTTGGCTTTAAGTCCGTTTTTCAACCAGTGACATCAAAGTACGAAGCATCTCTCTCCTCCTCAGGGTTGAGCACAGCTCAGACCTAGGTAAGATCCTTGAACTGGGACTCCAGGTAGAGGGGCCTTTTTCTGTTTCATGATCACGAAAACTTCATGTGTAACAATGTGTATCGGCTGTCCCACACTCAGGTGTGTGGGGCCTTCTTTATAAGAAGGCTGGCTGTGAGTCTTCACAACCATAAAACATGCAATGTACATCCGCTCTGCCCAGTCAGACAGGTCTGCCAACTTCAGCTAAAGCTGGAGACTAGAAACTGGTAATGCTGTGAGGAGTATCCACATGCCCATTAACCTTTAACACCGCCCCCCCCCCCCCAGTTTTTTGAGGTGCAAAACAATAGGAAATTGTCCTTGGTGTGTGGAGGAGGGTCTGGTAACTTATAGATAACATATTTCCCCATAAGAGAATTTCCACCTCTATGTCAGCAATTGTAAGAGAACAGCCAACTATGAGATCTCTGTCATTCTCGCCCTCTGAGAAGCGCAGGGATATAGTTCTGGTTACTGTGAGAGAGTTTTCTGGGGATCAGTCTTTCTACTTACCTCGGAGTGATTATCAGTCAATCCCAGGATCTTCGAGGCAAGACCACATTTTCGATGAACAGCTGCTCCATAGCTCGGAGATAAACAGCCCAGCAGAGAAATCCAAGGCTTTTGAAAATCAGACAACCACCCTCTTCCAACTTTCCAGAAGCTGGCTTGAGTCTCTTGTTGCTGTCGACTGATTTTCATGGTGCTAGAGTTCAAAGGATTTGTCTAGAGTTGGTGCAGAAAACAGCACGGAGGTCAAGTCTGATCTCGGGCTTCTTTATTGCCACGAGGAAGAGGTCAGATGTGCCCCAAAAAATCCTCCCCCGTCTCCCTCCTCCCACCCCCAATCTTCCTTTACCTATTCTGCCACGAGCCTGTCCTCCCAGGCCACGCCACTTCTCTGCTGGGCTCAATAATTCACTGCAATGGTCATGAAGAACTCACAGAAAAAAACCACAGTCACAGATGTTTATTAGGTACTGAAGGAAGGAGTCCAAGATGCACTGAAGGCTTCAGTGAAAAATAAGTTGACATTCCAGAAGAATGTGGGTTCAGATAAAAGACCATTACAATGTTCAATTAGAATTATGTGAAGTCCTTATTTCCTCAGGTTAGCTGGACTACAGTGGGGGATGTTCAAAAGGAACTTTCCCCCAGGTCAGCGATTCTCAAGCTGTGGGTTGAGACCCCTTTGGGGAGTCAAAAGACTCTTTTACAGGAGTCACTTAAGACCATCAGAAAACATATAACTATTTCATAATATATAATTACATATTGTTTTGTATTTAATCATATACTTTGATGATGTTTAATGATGTTTAATTTGTAACAATGAAAATACATCCTGCCCATCAGATATGATGATGCATAAGGGTAGCAAAGTGACAGCTTTGCCCATCAGATATGATGATGCATAATGGTAGCAAAGTGACAGCTTTGAAGTAGCAATGGAAGTAATTTTATGGTTGGGAGTCCCCACAACCTGAGAACTATATGTAAGGGTCCTGGCATGAGGAAGATTGAGACCTGCAGCACCAGACTACAGGGCCTGTCTTCCCAGGCCAAGTCTTTTTAATATTATTCATGGAGGGTAGAAAACAGAAAGCAGAAGAAAAATCAAGTTAAAATACGTATATCGCTGACTGGTATTGACAGAAGTAAAATAAAAGTCTGGGATGGGAAATGAGCATTCTTGTCCCTGAGAGAAGGACTTACAGCATCTCCTGGTAAGGAGAGGGACAGTTTAAACAAGAATTGCTCTAAGGGCACTTACAAACATGAATTCCATTGTAGTGTTAAGATATTACTTCAGGCCAAGCAGAGGCCGGTCAGAGAGGTGCAGGGTGGAGGGTAAAGGGGTTGCGGGGAAGATGCTCTCAAGGAAACGTGAACTCATGACAGTTATGCTCAAATGGGGTGATATGAGTTTGTCTCTTTCAGTAACGTGAGCAAGAACTTGCTGAACGAAGAAGTTCAAGCTGCACTGAAAGCAAGAGCTAAAAATAAGGTTTCAGTAATAGATGGGCTACCAATAGCAATGTTTCAACAAGCAGATGAAGCTCTAGAAGCACTTGCTCATCTATGCCAGGAAATTTGGGAGACAGGTACTTTGCTAACTGACTAGAAGAAATCCATATTTGTACTCATGCCAAAGAGAGGTGGCGCTAATCCTCCTGGTAGCTCTATTCTCCTTGTTGGCCCTGAGGGGTTTATCTATCCTGGATTCCCAGTGTTGTGGGCTGTTATCTGTATCAGTGTTCATGCTCTGGTCTAATCCAATTTGTAAGGTAGAATTTAGGTCATTGATAGTGGGGGAAAAGAAGCACCAAAGAACTAGAGGAACGTGGTATGTTTCTTTGGTGTTATACTGCACCCTCACTCGCTCATCTCTTCCCTGTGAACCCTCTGTTAGAGGATGTCCAATTGTCTACAGATGAGCATTGAGTCTCCACTCCATGCCACCACCACCCGCCCCCCCCTCCCCCCACACACACACCTTCAACCTTCGGTATGATTTCATTCTGGGTCTTAAATGCCGGACACCCGATCCCATCTACACCTCATGATCACCCAGGCTGGTGTGCTTCTTCCATGTGGACTTTGTTGCTTCTGAGCCACTTGTTTATCTTCAAGCCGCTAAGACCCCAGACACTATATCTTTTGATAACTGGACACCATCAGTTTTCTCCACCACATTTACTTACGCACCCATTTTGCCTTCAGCAACAGTGTCGGGAAGGTGAGCATCACAGAATGCTGGATTGTTAGAACAAAGTAGTGTTCTCGTGTTAAGGGAGTATATGAGTTGAGGCCTAATGTCCATCTGCAACCTAAATTCTCACATATAGATATGAATTCCCCTCTTATTATATATATTTACATATATACATGCCTATATTTAGGCCTCTTATAGATGTCCTTTGCTTTCTGGTTCTTTACTCTTTCCTTTTTACTTCCCTCTTGTCTCACCATCATGTTTGCCTTCAATCAGGTTTAGTAATTCCTTGCTGCTACATTGCCCTTGAATGAGCCCCAGTAGGCATCCTATGACCTTCTTTCCATTGATTTTAGTTTACTTGTTGTTCCCTTGTGCCCCTGGGTTGGTTCCCCACCACCCTTCCTTTCTCCCACCTCCCCTTCTCCCGTATCCCACCAAAACCATTGGTCCCATTCTTTTCATCTCCAAATTGTTTATCCTGCCTATCTTATCTAGATAGACATGAAAATACATTAATAAATGCAAAACCCAGGCAAAGTCAAGATAAATCAAGAAAGGAAGCCAAAACCAACAAATCAATAACAGCAGCAGAAAGCAGGAACAAAATAACAATAACAAAAAGAAACCGCTGAGAAAAAAAAAAAAAGGAAAGACTTATAAATAGTTCAAGGTCTGTTTGTTGGCCTTTACGGGTGTTTTCCAGTCGAGTCTGATGGGATGCCACACTCTGTCTCCCAAGTCTATTTCTGGTATTTCCCGAGGGTTTCATCCATCTGCTGCCCCTGCTGCTCTGCTGCATGCCCTCAGTGCCTCACCCCAGCGTGATGGGGCCAGACTGCACTGTTCCTGCACCGTGTCTCCAGTGCTGTCTCCTGCAGCGTCATGATTCAGTGAGGGGATGCTTTTTTAATGGAAAACTGCTGTTTATATAAAACTCTCTCTCATACACATATGAGTTCCTGTGGATCTGTTTCTCTAGTCTACCTGGACGCACACTCCGTTGCTCCGTGGCACTGCGGTTCATTGATTTCTTTGCTGACAGCAGGTTTCTTGACTGCAGTACTATGAGTTAGTCTTTTGAGGGCTGGTCACCCTCTGCTGTGAGACACTGTCCTGTGTATGGTGGTTCCAGATCACCCCTGATGTAGCCGCTCTCCTTTCCTTTTCCACCCTTGATTTTTATTTTGCTTTCTGTGATTTTTGCTCTTGCTTGAAAAATAGCTCTGTTGGCATGTACTTCACC
>PVJH01022496.1:0-36564 GCA_004026705.1 Nesogale talazaci
GTAAGCTTTGTTGAATATCTCAACAATTTCTGCCATATTTTTCCCAAGTAGAAATCAAAATATCGCAGTCACACACGGTTCTCTTAAATCAGCCATCACATAAAACGCAGAATGAGCGAAACTGCTTTTATGAAAACAATCCACTGTGACCACAGGGAAACTTCGGGGTGGTGCTACTGTGTGTCCTAACTCACCTAAGGGGAAAGATGCGTTTAACAAAAACTCCACCCAGTCATGCTCTTCCTCTGTTTTAGGAGTCACAACATACATATACTTACCAACATCATAAAAGTTCAAGGTTATAAAAATGAAGGTGAAGAATCTAATTTCATCTTCGCATTAATAATCTCATGTATAAAAGAGAAGAAAGGGTATTTCTAAAGTCACTAAAACTGTGGTGGAGGGATGCTGAAGTATTCCACCAGTGTTAGTTTCTGTTCCTAGCTGTTGCAAAAAATGATAGTTGAAACAATGCCCTCTGGGTTCTCTTAAGTCAGAAACTAGGCATGTACACATATTTGTTCACAGAATATTTTTAATTATATTACTTCCCCCTGTCGAGGCATCAACTTGTATTTGGTATCATCAAGTATGTTAGCATGCTCAATACATCGAAATTCTAGTTGCATAAAGAATAATGCAATTCTATTGTTCTTGTTAGTTAGCCAGGGAGCTGATTCCTCTTATGAAAACTCCAAGTGTCCGGAATTATTGCCGTTGACATATTATTTTCAATCATCTTCATTTTAAGACAAGTATTAATAACACTTCATTTTTTAAGCCTTAAAATGAAACACACTGCCATTGAGAACATTCCTGATTTTAACAACCCTTTTCTGGAGTTGTCATGAAAGCAAGCAGCCTCAACTTTCTCCCAGTAGAGGAGCTAGTGGGATTGAACGTATTAGCAGGCCAGTGCCTAGCCTAGGGTGCGTCCAAGACTCCTTATTCAAGGTCATGGTTGGGATCATTCATTCATTATGATGACTCATTAGAATTCTAAAAGCCAAATGTGAGTCAGACCCTTTAATAATGACAAAAATTGAATATAACTAAAAATGGATAAAATAGCAGTTATGGGATTATGGTGGAAAATAAAATATAATAGTCCACATTTAAGTTTAATATACTACATTGTAAAACTACATTTTATTATTTCTTATGGTTTATTTAATATAAAACAGTGAATGATGGAAGAAATAACTTTCTATTTAACTTTAAGTATTTTATTAGTGAATACTTTGTGTAGATAATTTTGTTACATTTAGGAGAGTACTAAAATGTCTATTTTATTTACATTTCCTTGCCGGCTTTCTGTGTTTTCTATTTAGCTAATGGGGAATAATCAAACTCAAGGAATATAAAATATTTACAACGATATTCCTCAGAAAGTGTTTTTCTCACTGGAAAAAGAGAAAAATTATGAAGTAACACAGCAACTCTAAAAGAGCAATGAAAACAAGCTCTATTCAAACATGTGTGTGTATAGCAAAGCACCGAAGAAACAAACTGAAACCTTTTCTCCTTGCAACTGCGCTGTATTTGGAATGCTAAAATATATTTCCTTGAAACCTTAAAATGGGACAGTAATTAGCATATCCCCTCTTATCAAATCAGCTATGACTCAGCAGTGCTATGGGACAGAATACAAACGTCCCTTTGCGTCCCAAGCCTATAACCTTCACACGCGTAAACAGACTCATCTTTCTCCCATGCAGAGGTTGGTAGGTTCAAATCACTAGCCCCTTAATGTGAGTAACTCACTATGGCACCAGAATTTATTCTAATTTAAGCATAGTATAAATGGGGTGGATTTCTTATTTTACTTTTCTTAACAAATGCATGTAAAGGTGACTCCAGTGAGAACCCTGTATTTAACAAATAAGTAAATACCATAAATTGTAGTTGACAGGGCTGAGCCCAGGTGGCATAGTGGTTCAGTGTGGGACAGTGGTCCACTGACTTGGTGGTTCAAATCCAGTAGCAGCTCCCCAGGAGCAAGGCTAGGCCTCCCACTCCCACCAAAGGGCAGTGATGCCAAAAAAAATTAGTCGACATATGTATATCAAAGTAGTTCTTGCTATCAACTGATTTCAATCACATTTTTCATACAGTTGTACTGAAAGCTATTTAGTAATAGATTTTATTAGACATGCTATTAAAATAAAAAATAATGAATCAATAAACAAAACCATTAGTCATATTTTTATAATACTAATGAGACTTCTTGGGGAAATGTTATTTAAGATAAAACATGGTCAATGGAATACTTCAAAATATCTACAAGGAATTTACTTTTCATTTCCTCTTTTCTTTTGATTATTTATAATGGTCCTTCTTTTGGGGGATGTTTCATACAGCTGACGATAGACAGGCTAAATTGCCTTTTTAAAGTGAATGTAGTGAATGCTAGCTGCTGTGATTAGTACACACACACACAGAGAGAGAGAGAGAAAGAATGAGTTACTGGAATCGAGGTAGATGCATTTCAGCATCTAGAGATAAGTTTGGAGGACAATAGATTATTAGTGTGTCCACAAAGATATTGAAACTGTGATGATATCTCTTATTGAAATCATGAAGAGAGTCATTAATGTAGGGAGAAAAATTGGTTCAGTGGCCTTTTGTATATCCAAGTGGCATCCCTGATTATAAGATTCCAAGCTTATGAAATTCAATTCTAATTTCTGGTTTTCTGTTCAAGTGCTGTAAAATAGTAGCCAAATTGTGTCAAGAATTGTATGCAGCATGAAGAAGGAATGTATGCAGGTCTAGATAGGCAATAGGTCAGAGAACATATAACAAAGTATATAAGTTGATAGGACACAATCTAAACAAACCTGCCATACACATATCTCATTCAAACTTTATAGCATGCCTCCAAGTGCAGTGCATATTTTAAATGAAACGGAGCTTAAGTAACTTCCCTGACGAGCACCCACGGTCAGTCATATTGCGGTCCCTTCATGGAATTAGACTCAGAAACTGGAACTCTGTCATTTGTATTTCAAACACATGCAGACTCACCTACGATGGAGCGTTTTGAATCAGAACTGTCAGACTAAGACACAATTGGAAGAAAGATCTGACACTCTCCTGCCAAAACATCACCAGGGAGAACCCTATAAAGTGTGAAAGGATATGGTCCAATATAGTCCCATAACATGAGTCCTTTGAATGGAAAGCACCCTAATATCCCCAGGAGACTTAAGCATACCAGTGGTTGTGAACATCGCGCAGGCAAGGCAGCATTGCATCCTGTTGTTCTTGGAGTCATTGTAGATTAGAGCTGACTTGATGGTGATTAATGACAAAAACTTGCTTGATGTTTTCTTTTCATTTTATTTTTTATTGAATCATTTTATTGGGGGCTTGTACAACTAATCCCAATCCAAACATCTATCTATTATATGTCAAACACTTTTGTACATTTGTTTTTCCTTCATCGTTCTCAAAACACTTGTTTTCTACTTGAGCCCCTGGTATCCACTTCTAATTATCCCCTCTCCCCCTTAAACCCTTGATAATTTATAAATTATTTTTTTATATCTTACACCATCTAATATCTCCCTTCACCTACTTCTCTGCTGTCCATCTCCCAGAAGGAGGTTATATGTAGATCCAGGAGGTTATATGTAGATCCTTCTTGTAATCTGTTTCCCCTTTCTCCCTCACCTTCTCTCCACACTCCAAGTATCTTCACTCTCACCACTGATCCTGAGGGGTTCTTCTGTACTGGGTTTCCTGCATTTCCAGTTTCTCTGTATACCGGTGTGCATCCTCCATTCCAGTTGGATAAGGTAGAATTGGGATCATGAGAGTGCGTGTGTGCTTGGAGGTGGGGGTTGGGGGTGGGCAGGGAACATTTAAGTACTAGAGAAAAGTTGTATGTTTCATTGTTGCTACACTGTACCCTGACCCTTCCCTAAGGGGATGTCTAGTTGGCTACAGACGGGCTTTGGGTCCCCACTCTGCATTATCTCTTATTCACAGTGATATGATTTTTTATTCTTTGATGCCTGATACTTGATACCTTCGACACCTCATGATCACACAGGATGCTGTCATTCTTCCATGTGGACTTTGTTATGTCTCAGCTAGATAGCTTCTTGTCTATGTTTGAATTTTTAAGGTCTCAGACACTATATCTTTTGATAAGGCACCATCAGCTTTTTTCACTTTTTCTTAAGCACCCGCTTTGTCTTCAGTGATCATGTAAGGACAGGCTGGTATACTTCGTCCAATGCACTTTATTGTTTCTCAGCTAGATGATTGCCAATTTATCTTCAAACTTTTAAGATCCCAGCCACCATATCTTTTGATAGTTCGGCACCACCAGCTTTCTTCATCACATTTGCTTATGCTTCCATTTGTCTTCAGTGATCTTGTGAGAAAGGAGAGCATCTCAATCTGCCAAATTATTAGAACAAAGTGTTCTTGTGTTGAGGGAGTACTTAAGTAGGGTCCCACTGTCCACCTGTTTCCTTAATACTAAGTCTATAAATATATGCACATAGATTTATTTATGTGCACCATATGTAAACATATTTACATGTTTAGATCTCTATAATAGCCCTTTGTCTCCTTGTTATTTCCTCTATTTCTTTTTAGTTTCTCCTTGTCCCACTATCACATTCAGCTTTCATTTGGGTTTCAGGAATTCCTCTAGACTACATTGTCCTTGATCCAGCCCTGCAAGACGTCCTACACCCTCCTTGTCATTGATTCTCTGTTACTTCTTTTTCCCTGTCCCTGGGGCTGTTAACATCCACTTCCTTTCCCCCACCTCCCCATCTCCCATGTCCCCTCAGAACTGTCAAGCCATTTTTCTCTCTCTGGCTTGTTTTTTCCCCCATATCCCTTCCAGATAGACATGCAGTGACAATAATATGCCTTGACACAAGATGATAAGCAATAAAACAATTAGCCCAGTTGATTTATTGGAATAAGTGTAATTGAAATTAGCCCAGTTGATTTATTGGAATAAGTGTAATTGATGTTAAATATCATTACCCGAATCATTTGTTTTGTCTTTTTTTTTTTTTTTAGCAATTGGTGGTTAAAGTGTCTATAAAAGATATTGTCAGGATGGATTTATAGACCCTATGATCTGTTTGTCTGTGGTACCATGTAATTCTCTACACTGCACTACTCCAAATGTCTTGACAACCTTATCTTTGTAGGCCACTGAGTTGGAACTACAGTGATGATGATACTTCTGGGGAAATTTAAATTATAAGGAAAAGAAAGATAAGAATATCTGCATGTTGTAGATTCATCCAAATTTCATTTCTTAAGTCTGAAATTTTATTCTCATCATCTGGTTGATTTATTTTAATTAAAAACATACCTTTCTTCTATGAATGTTAAACACATTTCCAAGGTAGCACAACGAATGAAACTTTAGCTGTTAGTTGAAAGGTTAGTTCAAGATCACCTAGAGGAGCCTTCTGAAGGGCTAAAAAAAAGATAGCAATCTACTTCTTGAAAAAGCAACACCTGAAAAGTTGATGGCATTCAGAGTTAGACAAAGTGGATATTGTTGGTCTTCTGTTTGTTTTTGAATCTTAAATGAACTAGCTAAAGTGCCTAATGAAGGGTGCCTTTTATGATTGATTATTAACTTAAAAGTTGGCATTTGAAGCCACCCTTTATTTCCACCAAGAAAGGCCGGGCAACCTGTTTGGCTCTATTACAGCAAGGAAAATGCTACGGAGCTCAGTTCCGCACATTGGTCAGCATGCATCGGAACCGATGTAAGGAAACAGATTAGCATTGAGTGTTTGCTCTGTATGTCACAGAGTATAATCAAATAAGAAAATGGTTCTCAAACAGACAAACAATGGTGACTGCTTTCTCTAAGTGAATGTGTTCTCTGTTAAATAAAATGCAATGACAATTTTAGAGAGATAAACATTCCTCTTGATATTTATGTGTTTTAATGCAGGAGATAGTTATTGAAAGAAATTGTAAACACAAGGGGTTGCCTTGAAATAAGTAGAACAGGTTTGATGCTAGTTGTTATTTGTATAATCAAAAAGGAATGAAGAAAGGAATTGAGGAAAGGGAAAAAATCATAATGCTAATAATAGATTAAAAGATCAAATATGCATATATTACATTAACCAATTCAAAGATCTAAGGTAATTGTACAGGTTTTATTGTCATAACACAAAAGTATTTTGGAGATATACATATATATGCACATATATACATAATATATGCATACAGTTGCAAAATGTATAGAGAGAATCTAATAAATACATTTGGCTACCTCTCATATCCAGGAATAAATTGAACTCTAGATTTTGTTTGAGCGAATAATGAATGTGGGTGAAGAATATAATAAAGAATACATTTTCAAGATATAGATGAAAATAATAGTCCATTAATTATTTTTCCATGACTAAATTAATCCCTCAAGTCTTTAGTTAGCAACTCTGATGAAAGCAAGTTAAATTAATACTTTAAAATAAATATCTCTAATTTAATACCTGTGTCTGTTGTAAAACAGGTTAATTTCTGGTTTCACATTTATAATATTGAATCTATTTCACTGGGACTGAGATAAATGCACTTCAAAACCCTTGAAACAGACATCAAGAGTTACAGCCTTGACTGCTCAGAGAGGCAGACATGTATCATGTTCTGCCAAGACTTCCTTTTCATTGCATGATCACTTTGATAGAGTACGTGTAGAGGTAAAGTTTCTTTTTAAAAGTAGGAATGTAAAACTCCACATAAGAATTTTAGTCAAAGCTCTATCGGTCTAGAATCTCTGTAGTATATTCACCAATGTAGATGATGGCTGGTGTCTGGGTAAAAATGGAGGAATTTCTAAAATCATAACAGTTCATCTTGTACTTAACCTAAATCTAAACTTCAGCCACCTTGATGGAGATCGGCACAGTTCTGTGTTCTCAAATGAAGTTACATATTTTGCTAAAATCTACGGTTACTTCCTTCCTTTAATGAAAATCCATAATTGGGAATATACTAAATATTTTTAAATGTGGAATTACAAAGAAAAAGGAGGTCCTATAAATTTGAGAATATCACAAGTGAGTTTTTTGTCATGTCTTAGAGTATTTTCAGGATTTTAAATTTCTGCTAGATCATCTGAAAGGTTGATTAACTATATTTTTTAAATATAGCTAGAAAATTTATATCATAAAATGATCCTTTGGTGGTAATGTTGTGTTGCTAAGAATGGATGCCTGCATATTAAAATTAGTAGTCCAATCATATATAAATGTCCATAAAGCCCTCAAATGAGTTTACTGTTGGCAATATGTCTGAAAGTGTGTCTCTGCTGAGCTAAGACTATTTTCAGAAAACATGAGGTGTGAGCTGAAAAAGAAAAGCTGATGAAACCATAAAGTCAGATCTGGGTTACTGGATGCTTCCCCGGAGACTTGGTACAGGTCTCAACAATGTTTCTTGCAGTGAAACTAACTGAGGAGTTAGTTTGTTGCAGTGAAACTAACTCTGTTGTGCCTGTACCTTGTCAGGAAGGCACAGTCCTTACTTCTCTGATCTCTTCAATTTATAATGTTACTTCAACCTATTTCTCTATCGTAGGTTAAAGTTCAATCCTTTACTAGAAGGCATGTGTTAGAAATAGCACAACTTAGCATTAAATGAAACAGGACACAAATAAATTGGGAGCATTTCTTTGTTAAGGTCTCAGCAATACTGTTTTCTCAAGACATATTGGGTTTGTAAATAAGTTAAGAAACAGTGCATAGACGCTGCAGTAATATATGTAAAACATGGATTACCCTAGTAATAAGAACTTCAAAGTTGACCAAGTCTCTCTTTGGAGTCCCTAGGTAGCACAAATTCAGTTCGAAACTATTGTCTTAAAAGATGACTCAGTAGTCACTTGTAAGAGAGACCGGATGCCTTTTTTTTTAATTCACAGTGCTGAAAATGATGAAACAAATTATGTATGGATTGCTGAAGGAAAACTCTTGTTCCCTGTAAATAATGACCCTGTAAATATTGACACCCTAAACAATCTCACTGCTATGAAGTTGATTTTAACTCATAGTAAACCTGCGGCTTTCCAGGATTGTAATTGTTCTGACTCCTCGTTCTTTATAAGTGTGTAAAATTCCATTGACTGAAAATTCTACTATTTATCTACTCATCCATTTGATTTTTTTTATTGTGAATAATGTATTTATCATGGAAATGGTGATGTCTGTTTGTGTCATTGCTCTACTAACTCTTGAGGAGACGAGGGACTTTCAGAAGATTCTTGCAAAAGCTTTACTATCTGTCAATTCCATTTGACCAAACTTTTTGAACACCCTTCATCTACCAAGGAGTGGAGCTTTAAATAAAATTAAAAACCAAACTCACTCCCAATATTGATTCTAATTCATAGTGATGAGATAAAGCAGAGTAAAATTATTCCACTGTCCTTGCAAGGGTATTAGCCTTCTATAATTACTTTTTATTAAATAATTGTATTCACATATGATTCACATATAAAATTTAGTAGTTGAGTCATGTTAAGAAGAGTGGGTCATCATCACTACAATCAACTTCAGAACCTTTTCTTCTTGCTTATACCACCTCCTAACCAACATGCCCTGCCATGCCTCTTAAAAGTATGTTAATATAGTTAATATATCCATAGATTTACCAATCCTAGATTCCATATACAGAAAATCATCCAGAACTCAAACAGGAGGCAAGCAAGCAAAGATTTTTCTTGCCTTTTCCCAGAAATGTTCAGAAGAAACCTTAAAACTTCTACCTGCCTCCTTAAAAATAATTTCCCAAAGACTTATGAGGAAAGGAGAAAATAAATTTGAAATTATTCCTTTGATAAATTTTAAGAATTATTTAAGTGGACCACTATAGCTATCAAATATTTAACATTTGGTTCTTATTATTATGAAGTCAGGTAAATGAGTATGCAAATGTCTCAAGTGAAGTAGATTCATGTTTGTGTATATAAAAGTTTAATTGTAAAATACAATAACTTCATTTGCATTATACAGATGTAAACAGAATTAAAAGCTGGGGATGGAATAATCATTGAAAGGTATCGAAATGTTAATGCTAGCAAGAAAGAACTAATACATGTCATGATTTTCTAATGCTCCTTATATATAAGTGACACAGTATATATGAGTACATATAATTTTAAATGTCATTTTAAGCTGTTTTGTCACTTAGGGAAGCAAAGAAATTATAGTGAGAAGTTCCATGGGATTACGCACCAGAAAAACGATGATAGGACTTTGCTTCACTCATCGAGCACAAATCTTTTGGAAAGTAATCCCGCTAGCGCAGCTAATCTTGTCTAAGATACTCAAATTAAAAGCATGTACAATATAAGAAACTTATTGTTTACAGTAAATCAAAAGCATTTTCTTCCCTTCATCTTGACAATATAAAATGGATACACTTTCCTCTCCTAACAGGATAAACATTATAAACTTAACAACCATCCTCCCTTAGAAGTGCTAAGCATCCCACAGAAAATAATTATACAATTGCTTTTGCAATAAGACAGGGATAATACGTGAACTCATTCTTCTTGAACTTCAAAATTTCAGAAATTTAAAACATATGTATAATCTTCTGCTCTACTTATCTGTTCTCATGGCCCTGGACCAAAGAACAGCCAGAAGACCCTGTGTTTAAGAACAGATTTGTCTTTAGCCATTGGTCAGTTTCTGAATCACTCTCTGAGCTCCATATAGGAAAAAAAGGTACTTTTCTCATTAGTTAAATCAGTAATTTCAGTTCAGTTATTAAGTTTTTATTGGTTGAACCAAATTGGTACAGTAAAGCAGTGTATGTCTCCTCTATAGCTTTACAGAATATTGTCTTCTCCTCTGCAGTCATATCATGTGTTTTATAGCAGAATTACTCAATGGCTGTCTGCTCCCATAAACATTTTCAGTCTGAGAAACCTTGAGGAGTCATCCTCCTCTGCCCTATAGGGCTGCATGATAACAGTGGGGATGGGAGGTAATAGCAATAAGTTTGTCTATCATTCATCTGTAGCCATACTTGAGATAAACATATTTTTGACATTTCTGATAGGTGAGGGGGCATTATTTTAAATAACAATGAAACCTCTAAAACACATGCTATTTTTCTTTTGAATTGATTTTTTGTTCTCAGAATACACACATGCAGACACACAAAGACACTTCAAAAAGGTTGAGAAAGCTAGAACTAGAAAACAATGGCATTTCCCATAACCTTATTGAAAGCTATACCTATTTGGCTTTTCTTCAATTCAGTGGGTCAGATATGTTCATCCAAATCCAGCCTCACTTTATTGCTTTGCAAAACATATACAGTTAGAATTAAATCAGCACACGTCACATTGCCAACAAGGCAGCATTTACAAAATCTTTGCGGTATAAAATGTAAAAATATGTGCATTTTTCCAGAGAGATTTTTGAAATGCAATGAGATATACATGTATCTTTTTATTTAAATAAGCCCATCACATAACCAATAAATTTGATAGTAAAACTATAGAAAGAAATGAGCTGTTATGCTACATTTAGTTTCTCAGTCAATTTGCTGTGAACAGAATAGTGGGAAGAAGGAATTCTAGGACAGAAGGGTGAAAATTGAAAGTGTGCTTGGCCATTGCAAGTTAAGTATCATAAAAGTATTGACACTGATTCTATCCTTTTCAGTCTCGGGCACCTAGAAACTTTCAAAATACTGCCTCTCATTTGGCAGTGGGCTGAATGAAGAGAGGAGGCCGCTTATGTCTCCACACACTCTACCCAGGTATCTCCTTTGTTATGCTTTTGATAGCTAAATGCAAGTTGTAGGCATTTGGGGTTAATCGTGACAATGATGCAACCTAGGAAATGATTTGATTTTTTTTTAATTATGGATGAAAAATATTCCAGTGTTAGCCATCTAATATATGTTTAGATTAAGATGACATGACATTCTGAAGCTTATCAGTTAATTTGCACGGTCTTTTATTAAGAGAAGCAGTAGCAGTGTTCTAATTTTGTATTTTAAAATCCACAGCCTCCACTCTTAACCTCAAATGTTCAGTTCATCAGAATTATTTAAGAGATCTTAGAAAAACATAAGTAGCTCGTCTCTGCCTCTGAAACTCAGAGATGATGCTGAAAACAGGAGGTGCTGTTACACTGCAAAAGGGAGCAACAGCTCACACAGTTGTAAAGAGAGTAAGGCCAGTCAACTTCAAGTCTGTGTGTCAGATATCAACTAGATGCACAGGGGTCCTCAAATTACGGCCCGTGGGCTACGTGTGGTCTGTCAAGGACATTTATCTGACCATCGGGTGTTTTTGCCCCCTCTGCCTGCCCTGCTTAGCAGCTAATTCATCCTGGGTCCGCAATGAATTTGTTCATAGTTTTTTTGTTTTTGTTTTTGTTTTTGTTTTTAACTGATCCCCTTTTTAAAAAGCTTGAGGACCCTTGAACTAGAGGTTTCTCCTGACTCCTGTAGTTGCAGTAGCTGATGAACAGGAAACATGAAAATGAAACAGGAAGACTGCAGGGTGGTAGATGCAGAGTTGAATGAATCTGATTTACCATTGTTGATGACTCTTAGAGTCAACAAGCAACGTGACAGCATGTCTACAAACCATGAGGTGGATGCAGATTCAGCAGATTTATCAAGCTTCTCACAGTGTCACTTTATTTTAAGAGTGGGCCATATTACCCAATAAATTAAGGAGATGTTCCTCTACCCTTTTCTTCCCACAACTGCTCATGCTTCACACACAACCCCATCATGGAGTTGACTACCATATGTTAGATTATATCATACCTAGGAGAATCCTGGATCACACAAGTTGACGCGAACTAAAGCATGTTGGGCCTTACTCTTTCCAAATTGCAATCAGTTTTATACTGTAAACTTAATGTGGATTAGGAACTTTTCTGATCCATCTACCTAAGCATTCCCCTAGATAGAAAAAGACAGGATATGCAGTTGGTTCTATAAATGTATTTGTTCATAATCATTTCAACTTGGACATTTTCTTTAATTCCTTCTGGTGAGAGCAAACAAATGGACAGGATTAACTCCATACAATTGAATAATCTTTACATTAAAAAGTGCTGACCTTCACAAATCCTAATGACAGCATTTATGCAAATGAATTTAAGGAATTTTTAAAATACATTTGATACCTATTTCATTGCCTCTTCGTGTGTTAAACATGACATAAATTTTATTTTATTAATTTTAATAAATCCTTTTATTGGGGACTCTGACAGCTCTCATAGCAATTCATACAGTTGTATCAAGCACATCTGTACATATGTTGCCAACATCATTTCCAAAACATTTTCTTTCTACTTGAGTCCTTGGTATCAGCTCCATCCTTGTTACTTTCCCACCGCCCACCCTCGTGAACCCTTGATAATGTATCAATTATTTTTATTTTCATACTTTGTGCCATCTGCTGTCTCCCCCATGTTTCTGATGTTTGTCTCACTAGGGAGCAGGGGTTGTATGTCAATCATTGAAATCGGTTCCCCTTTCTGAACCTGTGTAACTTTGCCCAAGGTGGAAATCATTATGCAAACACTCGATATTTCCCTCTGTGGAAAAATGCACAAAAGACTGAAGGCAGATGACTGACTGGATGTGTTATTTCTATGATTCTGTCCTGCGTCTCCAATTCTCAAGTGTTTGGGCTGTTCATAACTTTTCAGCATCAATAGGTAGACTTTCTTTCCTTCTGCAAAAATAATTACCATATATATTGCCCTTGTCCTAACACCAGGACATTCATGACATGCAACTGTGCAAATATAGATTGAAACCCCCATATAAGAGAGCATGATGTTTGGTTAAAACTTTTCTCATGGGCCCTTGCAGCATTCATGGTGAAACAAGTGATATCATGTTTCCGGAAATAAAACTGAACACAAAACTGAAGATAGTTTTGCGGCAAATGCCCAACCTGACTGCTTGATGTGTTTGTGTTTGTTCATTCTTGCACTTCAACATTTCTATCCTCTTGCTTCCAACCTTCAAATGAGTTTGCCATCAGCCTCCTGTGCAGGTTTTCTGGTATTGTCTTTAATAGCCTGCCTTGAGCACCTGATGATAATTCCTATGATTGAGCTTTTGCACCAGGGCAGTGATCTTGACGCTTCTAAGCTCTGCACAGTGACTAGACCATGTTCTTTCACAAGGGTGACACACTCTAGGAGCCAAGCAGTCTTAACCAATTTACTCCCCTGGAGATTCACAGATATCAATAGCTAGTTAAGAAAAGATAGACAAGATTTACCAGGAAGATGGAGAGACGGAGGGAGAGTTCTGCTCTATTGCAACAGTCAGAAGTTCTCTCCTTTGGGCTTTTGGCTGGATTCATTAAAAAAAAAGAGGGGGGTTGGGGAGGAGAGGTGTCACCATAAGTGTGGTCATGGGTGTTTAGTCCATTAAGGAGTACAGACTCAAGTGTTTAGTCTGATATCCTTGGATCCTGGCCAGTTGTTGACTTCTTCATTCTTCGCAACCTCTGGTCAGCCTTTGATTATTAAAGGTCGTTCCCTTTTATATGCTCTGTTCATAACCACATTTTTTGACATGGCATGGCTCATAAGGATACTAGCTCTAAATACAAAACACACTCTTTTACAGCATAGGCAGGTATGTGTATGTTTACATGTGTGTGTCCATACTCTTCCCACTCTTTCTATCCAGTTTTCCATTGGGTGAAAGAGGCGACGACCCACAAAAGGGAAAAAAGAAATCCATGGAGAAGGAGAGTGATCTCTCGGGGGCTATTAGAAGTCATTTAAGCTCTTACAAAATTGATGATCTGCAGTGTAAAAACTCCACTTAATACACAATTTAAAACTTGTTATAAAAGAGAAATTGAAATGTTGCACCACATTTTTGCTTTGGACTAGAGCTTTAACATAAAAATATGTTTGTGTTCACAAAGTGGGCCTAATAAAAAACCCTTTCCTTTCCTCACCACAAGTGAATGAATTGAGAAAGAGCGTAAAAGGTAAAGGCTGCTGCGTCAGCTGTATAGCAAGTAGAGGTCAGGATGGGCGCTATTGTGGCTGGCCGTGGGATGCAATGTGGGTTACGAGAAAGTGACTCCCAAGGTGACAGATCCACATCCAGCTCACTGCCGGGAGAAACAAAGGGGCATAAACTGGGAAAGCTCCCTCTCCAGAGGAAACAAATGAGTAGGTATACGCAATTATTTTTTGACACTTTTCCAGGCAGGTATGGCACTGTTTTCTCCTCCTGTCTTTCATGAAGCTATTCCCAAATATTGCAACTTTCAGCTGTTGTAAGGGTCTCTAATAGGGAATCCCTTCATTTCCTCCTGTCCAAATATAGGTCTGGACTATATTCTAATTCAGCCCTGGAGAGGCTACTCTGCTCTCAAATTTGAGTGTGTTTCCTTCTATATTTTCCAATCCACATATTTTAACATATAAGAATGTACATCGTGTGGGATAGCTTCTCTGTACATGTTTTAGATTGAAAGAAGTGCATTTGGAGTTGTATATCACAAACTATGTTACTTTGTAAGTGATCTATTATGTCTACAATGTCTGAATTCAGAAACAAAAATGAAATTCTCATCAGAAGACTTGGAGAATCCAGAAATGTAGATTCATCAAGAACAGAACTCAGTCCAGTCCACCAGAAGTGTGGCTTCGGTCCCAGTACACAATTTGGAATCACAGTTACTGTTCCTTTCCAGTCAGGCTGCTGTCCCAAACAGGTGGACATGTGATCTAGGGCTCACTCCATAATAGATAGATTCTCAAATGGTTTTTGTTGGTCATTGCTGTCATTTTTGCAGTTTTAAGCAAACCTTTACTCGATCTTGAAAGCAAATAGTAGTACAATAATAACACAAAACATGAAAAGATATCCCAATAATAAAATTGGAACAGCATAGAGATGAGTCACATTTGAATATAAATTTCCTTCTTTTATAAGATTCCTGAGGAGAAATAGAAGTTAAAATATTAAATCCCTTTGAAAATAAAATTCACAGATCAAAGGAATTAAAGTTCAGGATCATTTGCTACAAACTTTGAATATTAAACCCCAAAATTTCCTTTGTAAATTAAATCAAATGAAAAATAGGAAGTCTCTGGTTTTTGTCCCCAGTGTAGAGTCTGCCGGGGGTCTTTGTTCCAGGAAGAGCAGCCATGGAGAGAAGCACTCACTTGCTGTGCGCTCCTCAGGTCCTGGAACCCCTGTCTGAATCATCTTCACTTTATGTGTCATCTTTTTAGAAATCTAAAACCTTGGGAAAAAGCACATACAACTTACATTATAGTAGTAGTTCATTCTTTGTGGCATTCAGAAAAGGATGCAAAAAGGTAGCTTCAAAATAGTGAACTCAGGTAAAAAAATATTTGTTTGCAAAGTCAATTTAAAAATTTTCAGACATAATTCACAGCAAAAAAAAAAAAAAAGGAATGGCCTTTATTTAGTAGAAGTTAGTTCACAACTGTTGCTCAGCATCTGAGACCTGTCAACTAGAATAGAATAAGAAGCTGTTATTTTTTAAAAGCACTCCAGGAAACATGTTAATTTTGATATTTGTGTTAATGCTTTCTATTCTTCTGTTCCTGGAACCCTGATGACACAGTGCTTATGCACTGGGCTGCTAAGCAAAAGGTCACAAGTTCAGCAGTTTGGAAGCATCAGCCACCCGGGTAAAGCTTTCTACTCCTAAAAACAGTGACAGTCTCAGAAATCCAAAAGGCAGTTCTACCTTGTCCTACAGGGCCACTATGGATCAGAAGCCCCTTGATGGCAACGAGTTTGCTTTATCCCTTCTGTAGGTACTTATAAAACCTTAAAGGGTTAACCAAACCAAACTGTATTATCAGGCAGTCCTGTCCTGGTGGTCACAAGACCAAAATGGACTTTCTTGATGATGCTGTCAAGGTTTCCCCTTGACGACATTTTGACTGTAGGATCTAGGGAAGAATGCATTTCTTGTCTCTTCAAGATGCTGTCGGTTTTCCCGATGGTGCTCTCTCACCTACCCAGGCAACAATTCCATCCAGTTCACACCTGGGTGCCCCACTCCTGGGTTCTTCTCTCCAACTTCCTGCTTTCCTCTCACATGGACCTTATGGTAGCTCAGAACACCCTAGGGCACTTGCTCTATCACGAGAGCTGTAATGACAGCTGCGACGTCACTGTAGTCTTGTAAAGTAGCATGCACATTTCAGGGATTAGGTCTTATGGATTGAATCACTAGTTTGTTTTAGAATTAATACCAGATGAATTCCAGAAAGTTGGAGGTTTAAAATGTCCCAAGTGTTCAACCCTTCCAGGATTTCTGCTCCACTGTTTTCCCTCTGCCCTCTTGAGTAAGTTCCCTCACAGGCCCAGGGTCTGCAAGGTGCTGTCATGTCCCACAGAAACTCACACAACTTTGAGGAAATGCTTTCAGTGGTGGTGGAGACAGTTCACTCCCAAATCCAAAGGCCTGTCAGAGTCACGGCCAGCACCAAATTTAGAGCCAGAAGACACATAGGTCCCAAAGACAAATAGGTTCTTGCTTCCATTGATGCTCAGTCAGAAAATAGAGGAATGACCCATTGTGAGATGTCACATCTTAGAACTGCACAGTTCATCCAAAGAAAATAAAAGATGGTGTTCTGAATTAAACACCATCCTCACTTGAGTGAAAACTCAACCTTAGTGTATCATAGACTACAAAAAGGGTCTATCATACCCTGAAGTAAAGTCTTAAAGTGGCTTCCAAGGCAACGAAGGTTATGTGACTTTATTCATAACCTCAGCAAAGGTTAAATTTTAAAATTCTCCCTGAGTAAAGAATTCACATCTTCTACTAAAGTCAGGTCTCAATCCTACCTTAATCTTACCCATTAATACATTGGAGAATGCCCTCCAAAATGAGATATATGACTCCAAAATGTATCACATAAGGAACGAGGACTCAAAGAGCCATGCTAATTGATGACAATTCAGAAACTTGGGCTCTATCTGTCACTATAATCACATTTGCTAATAAAGTCTAGTTGTAATATCAGAACAGGGTGTGCATTAAATCTCATGACATAAGATATAAAAAGAGTATATCATACATCTAGAGAAGTGAGTATAAATGAGGGCAAGATAAATGCCACTTAACAATACCAACGTTTACAGAAATGTAGACAAGAATTCCCCACCCCCTACCTGCAGCAGGTAGACACTTCCCTTGGAGCTTGTGTCCTTAATTCTGACTTCTACTCTCTTGAACTGTCAGAAAATAATTTTTTATTCATTAATTCCACCTACTTGTGGTATTTCTGTCACAGCAGCCCTAAAAAACTGAAATGCTTTGATAGAGACATCATTGAGGCGGGTTGTTCTGCCTACAATAATATATCATAGCTGGTGAAAAATGTATTATTATGTGATTAATGTCTCCTATCACAGAATGTCCTTTGAAGTATTATTGTATTCCCTGGAAGTTCAAATTTTCCAATGGACAAAAAAAACTCTTTTACTAGTTGCAAGGAAGTGAGGATTAAAGATGTCCCTAATGTCTAATTATTTTTCCAAAATGCTCGGTATCAGGCACTGAGACCTCACCTTCCTGGGTTCCCTCACCTTGAAGAGTTCTTCAATTAGCTTCAGACTCTCACATGAAACTTTAAGGAAATGACTCACATGATTAGGAGTGTTATTAAATTCCAGCCACACCAAGGTCCTTCTGGAAAATCTTGATCATGCCATAGACTGGAGAATCTGGTGAAATCAGGTTAGATGAGAGGTTACAACTCAAGTCATTGCAGTGCTGCTTACCTCTTTACAGGCTGAGTTCAGAAGGGGAGGTCACAAAAAGATTGTCCGTGAGGTCTGTTGTTTGCCTTCTTCAGCATACTCCCAAGGAAACAACAAGCAGGGACTTGAGTCACCTCCTCAATAGGTGGAGACTCAAAAGCAGTCTCAGAAGTCTCTGAATAGAACAGAGGACTCCCTTCGAAATGATATTATAACTACACCTGTCACTGCCATGGAGTTGATTTTGACTCAGATTCTAAGTAGGGTTCCTCAAACTATGACCTGCGGGCCACACCCTCTGGGTGTTTTTTGCTGTGGCTGCTGTCCTGCTTAGCTACCGACTCATCCGGGGCCTCAGTGAATTTGTTCATAGTTTTTTTGTTTGTTTGTTTGTATGTTTTGTGTTTTTTTTTAAACTATAGCCCAGCCCTCCAAGGGACTGATGGACAGTGAACTGGTCCCCTGTATAAAAAAAAAAGTTTTGAAGACCCCTAGATTGGCATCAGCTGGAAGTGCTCCTGTGCATTTCAGGAGTCGAAAGCCACATTGTTTCCCATGGAGCAGCTGGTAGTTTCTAACTGCTCAATCCTTGCGGTTCGCTCCTCAGCCACACTCACACATAGTCATGTCACGGGGAGTCGATGCCAAGTCATGGTGATCTTTTGGCTTGGGTAGAAGTGCCCCTGCGCGTTGCTGCAACTAATTCTTCGCAGTAGTAGATAGCCTCATTCTTCTCCTTCAGAATGCACTGGTGATTTCAAACTGGGGACCTTGTGGATTGTAGCTCAAGGCATGTGGCAGTCATGTACTCATGTGTCAATTTCATGATTGGGAGTTGAGGGGTGGAGTCTAGCCTTTTCATCTGGAGATAGCCAATGAGGCCTCTGTGTGGGCATGGCTTTCTCCTGAGAATTCTGGGAAGTCTAGCGGTATTTCCCAATTGGAGAAAAGAGACTTGACTCAGTCTCTTGGAGTTGGTCTACTAACAAGACAAGATGGTGGCATGCTAATAGACCCTGAGTCCTGCAACCTGGAGGAGCCAAAGGAGAAGCCATATGAGCTTGCCCTGATGGAACCAGATCTCTGGGGCCAGAGAAGACACAGAAAGACCCCTGCTAATGCTGAGATGTTTCTACCATCAATGGATACTGCTGATGGACCCTGAGCCCTGGAAATTAGGAGCCAGGGGGAGACTCCTGCCAGCAATGGGATGCTTCTCCTGCTGCTGGATACGCAAGACTCTGCACTCACTGGCTTGGGACTTTGTGAGTTGGAAAGAGACTTTATGGCCTGCTATCAGACATATAGGCTAATATTGGACTATGATCTTGGGCTGGACTGGGTTGGGATGCTTTCTCAATGTTCCATTCCTCTTGTATATAATTCTTTCCCTTATGCCCCTATGCATGTTTATGAATTTGCTTCTCTAGTCTACCCAGACTACCTCAAAGCATAACCACAAAACATCAGGGCTCCCATTTAAGCACACCAGAAGCTAGGATTTAAAATTCACGACAAAAGAGATTATGACTAGAAGGGTCATATTAGGAAATAAAAGTACCATTGACTACTAAAAAGACAAACAAATCTGTCTCAGAAGAAGTAAGGCCAGGGTGCTCCTTTGTAGCAAGGATGGCATCAATTCATCTTACCTATTTTGGACATGTGGTCAGGCAAGACCAGTGTCAGGAACAGGCTGTCATGCTTGGTAAGATGAAGGGGCAGTGTAAGAGAGGAAGGACCTCAGTGAGATCAAGTGACATCATCAGCGACTGCCACAATGAGCTTGTTTGGAGGTGGGATGCTAACGCAGAGCTGTGCTGTGTTTCATTCTGCTGTGCCTAGGATTGTGATGGATCTGAATGATTAGATGGCACGGAACCTCCACCATCACAGATCTCAGTGGAAATAGGCTCTAGTTGCCAAGACTTCTTTGAGGTGTTTTTCAATTTGGCATTAGAGTTTCATTTTAAAAAAAGATGTTTGTTTGCAATCTCCTTGTTCAGGAAACACATTATAACAAGAAGAAAAATAGCAATGTTGATATAAAATGTATTTAGATTAAAGCTGGAGACATAACAGTAAAATGAGCCTCTCTATTAACTCCATGGTTAGGTAAGTCAAACAATATTTTATGTCTCAAATTTCTTGTTTATATCATTGGTTAGGGGTGTTAAATAAACTAATGCAAAGAAAACACCTAGAATGGAACTTAAGGCTTAGCAAGATAAACACACAATTACAAATATTATTATTGATTTAATTCTCTCTTATGACAATAGGGAGGCCATATCTTGACAATATTGCAGATAAATCTCTCTTCTACTGCTTATTTCCTAGTCTACCCACAAAATCCTACTCTTTATCCCCCCTCTACTTAATGAATTCCTCCTATTCAGCTTGTCCTGAATCCCTTGGATGTCCAAGTATTGTGCTGCTTTCTTTAGGCAAAGAAATTATCTGTTATTGTCAATGTTCTCTCAGAAGACACAGCCCAAGCTGTCCTCTCCTCACCAGCTTGTTTAAAGTCATAGAATTTAGTCTAATTCAGATTCAAATAGATGCACTGACTAGGTCAGTAATGCTTCAGGGCATAATCGGGGGGAAATTAAAAATCTACTGTGACTACATTGATTCTCTGATATACATGGACAATTCTTAGATGAAGCCACCTGCTTGTGCATATGTGAGAAAGGGCTGGAAAGGGCTTAGTGGGGAAGATTCTATGAAGTCAGGGGGAGGTAGAAAAACAAAACAAAACTGAAAAACGCATAGCTTCCATCTCCAGGATTGCTTTGAAGAATCTAATAATAGTACCAGCAGTCTTCTGAAATATGCACTATCTTAAATATAGGTGCTATTGCCAGGCAAACTGAGAAGTGCTCTTTAAAACCTCCTCCATTGAAAGAGTCACTTAGTTATGATAGTCTTTCTTCAAAATGACTTATACATTCACAGTCCTACAAATTCTTCATAATACATTGCTCAAGGGTGACACTTCGAGTCTGAGCATTTCACAGTACTTCACATCTTTTCCTTCTCACAGCACCACAGGGAACCATTAGCATTATTCTCCTTTTATAGACAAAGATATTAAAGCAAATGGTGCCAAGCCCTGGTCATACTCACTTGTCCTTGAGGGTGGAAATAGAATTTACAATTCCCCATTTTCAAGTCTGCCCACTAAAAGGCAGAATGAGATTCTTTTGAAATATACTGGAGTTGCTTATATTTTTCTTATTGAATCTTGAAAGGAAGAGTATGACAAACCAAAGGAATGATCATTACAAAGAGACACCATGTGGTAGAACAATTGTAATTTAAGTACCTGTTAATATAGATGTGGTAGCTCGGATGGTTTGCCTGTAGTTTATCTTTGCTTCTAATAAAATGGCACATAAAATATTGAAGTTTTCCCTTTGAAAAGTCTTTATCATGCTTGATTCTGTGTCAAAATATATTGAAGCAACATTTTAATGGAAAACTAGAAACTTTAAATGACTCATTCTAAAGAAAGTACTCAGAGATAAGAGACTGAAGTGAAAGTTGTGATGATGAACCACAAATGACTATAATATGAAAATCATGCGGTACCAGACTCTACATGAAGTACACTCATTCAAAAATCCTGCTGTGTATTACTCTATTTAGGGCAGTACTTCTCGAACAATTTGGTCTCAGGGTTCCATTCTGTAGTTTGAGTGAGGTCTTCATTTCATACAGGGAATATATAAAATATGAAAGCTAAGATATTTTAAATACTAATTTTAATCTCCTTAATTTTTTAAAAATTCATTTAAAAATACCAAGAACAAACCAACAATATTTGCATACATATTACCTATTTACAATATTATAATAATATTGTATTTTTTGAAATAGTGAGAATAATGGCAATGTTTGTTTTTTGTAAAGATCTTTAGTATGTGCAAAAAAGAATTCGGATTTCAAATGTGGCTTCACCTAAGAACTGTTGGAGTATATTGCTTTGTTTGAAGTATGTGAAATACTAGAACACCCAGACAAGTATTTTAATATCCTTTTTAGTTCTTTGAACATATCTTCTTTGATATGACATAATGCAACATGTATTTGTTATGATTTCACTGTAATGTATTCTGAAAACAAATCTTTGAACTTGTCCTTTCTGTTTCATTGAAATATATGAGTCTCATTCTTTGAATGAATGTCAATTTTTTCACTGTTACACAGAAAAATCATACACAATATAAAAAAATAATTTGTTATTATCATAAACAATTGCATGAGATGGCCCTTGGGGACTGTGAAGGAATCAAATTCATTGATAAAATGCAAGTTTTATAGGATTCTAACTTTTTGCATGTAAAATTGATATAAAATGCATATGACTTGTATAGTTATTTGTCATATCTATGGCATCTATTTCTATACCTGTATATCTACATCTTTAAGACACTACCTTTTAAAGGGCTTTGAAGAGAGTCTGAGTGAGAGGCAGAATTCTCACAATCCATTCCAGATCTCTCACTGATATCCAGTTCATTGTAATGATTCTATCAGACAAAGTAGAACTGCCTCTTTGAACTTTTTCTTCCTTTCTTGATGGAGCTGGTATTTTCAAACTAATGACCTGGTAGTTAGCAGCTAACAGGCCATGGGCTCATCTCCACGGCAGATACCCAGACTTATTTCTGACAGATGCACTTCCTAAACAGCCATCAGCTAAGTGGAGCCTATGCAATGCAACTCTGCCTTTTAGGTTGAAGTGAAACATCTATCTTAAGGTAAGGAGGAAGAAAAACCTGACTGTCTACAACATCAGAGCTTAAATTGTGAACCCCTGGTTTGCAGAAGGCTTGGATGAGAGGAAAAGCCCAAAGTCCCTTTGCAGAGTCCTCACATGGATAAGCCTCCATTGAAGGATATGAATGGCCTTAAGGTCAGACAGAAAACACATTGAGGTGATTATGGTTGTTCTCCCTTTGGACTCATTTTAAATTTGTTTCAGTTTTACTATTTTCTGCTTGCCTTGAGATTAAGGTCTGTTTTGTCGTTGTTGTTTTTGTTTATTTTTTGTTTGTGTTTTGTATGAATTTCTGTATATGGAATCCAAGATAGGTAAATCTATAGAAAGAGTAATGATTAATAATTACCTAGGGCACTTTATTGTGCTTATTCAGCACTGTAAATGGATCATTAGATATGTTAGAGCCAGAATATAGACTGAGTAGAATGGAAATTTTAAAAGAAAATTGAAAGGGATATATGTGGACGATGTGAGGTCAATTTCACATGTTGAAATATAAAACTTCAGAGTATCTTTCCTTTAAAACATTTTTGGGGAAATTGATTAAAGTTTATTTGATATATGAATTGCAAATCAGGATGACATTTTGAATACAGAAGCAAAAATGTTCCAAAAGTGAGGAACAGGCTGAGCCCCGGTAGCGTAGTGGTTGAGTGCGGGACTGTGGCCCATGGGCTAGGCAGTTCAAATCCAGCGGCAGCTCTCCAGGAGCAAGGTTAGGTAGATCCCATGACCACCAGAGGGCAGTGATGCACCCCCCCCCCGAAAAAAAGTGAGGAAATGTCAGAAAACTCTTTTTTTATATGTTGTTATAATTTTTAAATCATTTTTATTGGGGACTCATGCATACCTTATCACAATCCATATATCCATCCATTATGTTGATCATATTTTTTTTAATATAACTTTTTGTTCTGGGTCTTTGATGCCTAATATCCAATCTCATCAACAACTCATGATCACACAGACTGATGTATTTATTCCATTTGGACTTTGTTGCTTCTCATCTGTATGTCCACTTATTTATCTTCCAGCCTTTAATACCCCAAATACTATATCTTTTGATAGCCAGGTAGCATCATCTTTCTTCACCACATTTGGTATGCATCCAAGTTATCTTCAGGAAGATGGGTGGGCATTATGGAATTCCAGATTATTAGAATAAAATGTTTTGCATCTCCACTTGAGTGGAGATCCAGTATCCTTCTATACCTTGATAGTTACTCTATATATCATTTATATCACATATATACACACAGTTCTATTTCCCTATCATTATATGTAAATATATTTACATATGTACACACCTGTATTTTGACCCTTATAAATGCCCATTTGCCTCCTAGTTCTTTCCTCTATTTCCTTTTACTTTCCCCTGTTCCACTGTCATGTTCTGCCTTCATTTGGGTTTCAGTAATTCCTCTTGGTTAGATTGCCCTTGATTAAGACCTACCAGACATCTTTAGCCCTCATCACCATCGAATTTAGATCACTTGTTGTTCCCTTGTCCCTGGATGTGTCTACCTCTACTTACTTTTTCTGAACCCCCCTTCCTATGACCCTCTCCCTGAAATTGAAAGTTCAGTTGCTTTTTCCATGAGGTTGTGTATCCCGCCTATCTTATCTAGATAGACACACAGAGAAGATAATAAGCACACCAACAAGGCAGAGCAACACAAAACAACAAAGGGAAACCAAATTTACACAACAAGAAACAGTGACAAAAGTAAAGAAAATCCTATAAATATTCCAGGTCTCTTTGTTGACCTTTAGGAGTATTTTCCAGTGGAGTCTGTGGCAGTCATGTACTTATGTTAATTTCATGATTGAAATGTAGGGGTGGAGTCTAGCCTGTTAATCTGGAGATAGCCATTGAGTAGCCAGTGAGGCCTCTCTGTGGGCATGGCTTTCTCCTGAGATTTCTGGGAAATCTCATGATATTTCCCTCGTGAAGATGAGAAGCTATCTTCCCTCGTTGTTAGGAGTTAGTCTCAGAAGCGGTGAGTCATGGAAAAGACAAGATGGCAGCGTCCGAGAAGCTGGAGGAGCCAGCAGAGAGACCACATGGCTTTGCCCTGATGGAGCCAGACCTCTGAAGCTAGAGCGGCATGCTGTTGAGGACCCTGAGCCCTGGAAGTGAGGAGCCATGGGGAGACCCCTGCCAGTGCCAGAATTCTTCACCCACTGACCTGTGGCTTTGTGAGTTGGAAGGAGACTTTATAGACTGATTTCTGGAATATGGGTTAATATCAGACTTATGACTTTGTACTGGACTGGATTGGGATGCCTACTTAGTGTCACATTCCTTTTGTATATAAACCCTTTCCTTACATCAATATGTGTATCTATGAAATTTGTTCCTCTAGTCTACCCGGACTAACACAAGTCTGACAGGATGCCATTTATCACAAATACATTGAACATCTAAATTTTTTTTTCTTCCTCAAATTATGCAGTAAATATTTCATAAAAAAATAATATATGGAAGTTGATAGATAATACTTGTTAAAGGTTAGAGGTGAGGCTAATACAAGCTTGTTTATAAGAAAAAAATTATAACTTTCTTTAAAGGGTTTCTGTTCACAGATGCAAAAGATGTGTCATTTTATAACAAGAGGGGAATGTTTTACTTTAAACAAATAAGTTTGAACTCTAACAGACCCATTTTGTGCAAAGAACATTTGAATCTCTATTTATTGTACCCAAATCACTATCAGTCAATCAATTACAACTCAAAACAACCCTATAGGACAGAGGCTAACTTTCCCTGTGTGTTGTGGAGGTTTTAAATCTGTATGCACCTTTCTGCTGCAGAGCTGATGGCAGGCTTTGTGACTGGACTTCTGCTTAGCAGTCAAATGCTTGACCAACTACCCCATCAGGTCCCTGAATTTCCTGTACAGCAACTGTCATTACTGGGCCCTTTTTAATAAAGTAACTTGGAAGGTCCTGCTATTCAGTTTGTAAGAAAAGTGAAGTGATACTTGGAGAAAATTCCAAATTCATGCAATTTCTACTGTTCAAACATTTCTTTGGATTAAAGTATGCCTTGTGAAGCGTATGCCATATTTAGTACAGGGCAGACATCTTTAAATAAGACCAGCATGTACAGGCTAGTTTACCTCCGGTAAGATAGCCTTAATTTTTCATGTACAAGCAGAGTGAAGAGTTGTGTATGGCATAATTTCTGCATTTCTAAAACTAGAGTTGATAGGGATGACTGATACCATTTTTGTATTCCACAGGACACATCACATTGATAATATTGTTTATTTTTGGTCGTGTGATGCCTGATATCTGATTCTGTTGACACCTCATGATTACACAAGCTAGTGTGCTTATTCCATGCAGATTTGTTGTTTCCCAGGTAGATGGCCGCTTGTTTATCTTCAAGTTTTTAAGACCCCCAGATGCTATATCTTTTAATAGCTGGGCACTTTCTTCACCACATTGGGTTATGCACCCATTTTGTCTTTCGCTATGGTGTCGGAAAGGTAAGCAGCATAGAATGTCAGGTTATTAGAACCAACTGTACTTGTACTGAGGAAGGATATGGGTAGACATCTGATGTCTGTCTGCTACCTTGATACTTAACATATAAATATATGAACATAGACCTATATCCCTCTCATTATATATTAATATGCTTATATAGATCAGTGTTTCTCAACCTTCTTAATGCCACAACCCTTTAATACAGTTCCTTATGTTGGGGTGACCCCCCAACCATAAAATTATTTTTGTTGCTACTTGATAACTTTCATTTTGCTACTGTTGTAAATTGGGTGACCCCTTTAAGAGAGTTGTTCAACCCCGAAAGGGGTCATGACCCACAGGATGAGAACCGCTGCCATAGATACATACAGTCATACATATAAATGTCTTTTGCCTCCTACTTCTTTCATCTATTTCCGTTTATCTTCCTCCTTCATTTAGCCTTTATTTCTTCTATCAAGTTCAGCCTTCATTTAGCTCTCAGTAATTCCTCTCGGCTACTTTGCCTTGACCAAACCCCACCAAGTGCTGTACACTACCTCACTATAAATTTTAGATCTCCTATTGTTTCCTTCTTCCTAAGTTTGTTGTCTCCCCACCTCCCTCTCTTCCCTGTTCCCCCAGAATCCATTGGTCCTGTTGCTTTCTTCCCAGTGTTGTCTATCTTGCCTATCTTCTATAGATAGACATAAAATAAAAAGAACGTGAAAAAAATGGGGAGGAGATATAAATAGTTCCAGGTCTGTCTGTTGACCCGAAAGAATATTGAATATTTTCTGATCAAGTCTGTTGTCTTTATATAAATCATATTTAAAGTTTATAAAGTATGTTCAAATCTGATTGAGACATTTTATTAAATAATTACTAAATTTATCAAATTTGATCAGACTCTTCTAATTTTGGTATTGTTTGTGGATTTCATTGCTTTGCTCCCTTTGCTGCTCTGTTGCACTCCCTTTGTGTTTTGTCCCAGTGTATGGGGATCAGACTAGCACAATTCTCACACTGCATCTCCAGTGCTTTCCTCTGTAGCAAAGGATAAGGGGATGTCTTATCTCATGAAGGGACTGGCCCTACAGTCCTCTCTGTATCTTGGCTGTTCTAAGCAGAAGTGTCATCCTGTGGGCTTGGTGTATCAGGATGCAGTCCATTCTCCCTCTATCTTTTCTGCTTTGATTGCTCCTGTGTGGTTTGGACAGACCTGCCTCTCTCTCTTCAGTGCTGTTCTCTGTAATGTAATCTTCTGTGCAGTGAGTTGTTGTATCTTGAATTGGAGCAGACTCCGTAGAGCTCTCTGCTATTTTGCTGCTTCATGCGGATATGTTGACATCAAGGCTTGGTGCACCAAGTTGAGGTCTGGTTCCTTGCTCCCTTTACTGTGGAGACATAAACAATACTCTCCCTTTGGAGAGCTTAGTTCCCCGACTATCCACGTCCTCTTTTTTTTTTCCTTCCCCCCTCCTTTTTAGTTGGAAGCCATATGCTTTTTTTATATTATATATTCCGATGATCTTACATTAAGGTTCAGCTTTTCAGACATTCCAAGAAATATTGAAATATAATTGTGTTTTGACCTATTTATTCTATCAATAATATTAATACTGAATATTTTACCTTACAAAATTTTATTCATTTGTTTCTATATAAAATATATCTAAAGTTTATAAAGTATGTTCAAATTTGACTTTGATATTTTACTAAATAATTACTGTATTTTATCAAATTCTATAAAATTTCAGTTGATATAATTCTAGTTTTTCTTGTTTCAAATTTTAATATATTATTTCTGATGTTAAGTTATTCTCAGTCTTTTGTCCTTTCCTTTTTCTGTATAGTTTTCTGTTTTCTTTTAATTCAAAACTACAGGGCTGAGCTCCGGTGGCGTAAGTGGTTGAGTGCAGGAATGCGGCCTGCGGGCTTGGCAGTTCAAATCCAATGGCAGCTCTCAAGAGCAGCGCTGGGTAGCTCCCACACCACCAGCGCTGGGTAGCTCCCACAACACATGCCCAAAAAAAGCAAAAAAAAAAAAAAAAAAGCAAAAAACAATTCAAAACTACATATTAAACAGTACTAATAATTTAACCAATGTTTCATAAAGGGGCTTCAAAAAGTTCCCAAAGAAATACCATTATTTTGTAATTACATTCCACAAATTTTTGAAGGCCCTGCAATGTGATAGCTATCCATTAAAATAATCTACAATGTTAAAAATTTGGGGTAATTCCATTTGACAATACCCCAAAATTCTTTAATGATAGCACTGGTGAATATATTCTGTCAGGTTCCAGGTGTTAATTAGAGATTCCAATAGTTTCTCTATTGAGTAGAAGTAAATATACCCTTGATTAAGCCATTCGGTTATCAATGCATTCCTCTATTTCTAGTGCACCACATGCAAAATTTTTCAAAAATGTGTTCAATGTCATTAAATGTCTTTAAACACACTTTCCATTTTAATATTTATTGTGTTTTATTAATAGATATCCATTATCAGCACACTTTTGTATTCATAACTAACATTCTGTCTACAGTGAACTCTTAATTTTCATGTGCCTTTGTAAAAATTCTTCTCTAAATTGTAGTTCATACAATATGTGTCAGTTGTTTTAAAAAAAATCACCACCAAAAGGATATCTTATAATCATATCTTTAAATATATTTATTTCCAAAAGAAGATATTAACTAATTTTTTGACTGGTATGCTAAAAGATATGGCATCTGAAAGGAAATCATAAGAATGAATGGAAAGGTTCAAAAAAGAAAAGTCCACATCTTGCTTTAACAAAAACAACATAACTATGAAGTAAACAGTCTGTTATCTAAGGTTATTACTTTGTATAATGAAATAATCATCGTCTGTAAAAATGAAAATAGAGTACAACAAATGAGATAATTTTAGTCATGCATAGTTGCAGACTTCTTGAGATATCAGATTGAAATATATGAGATAACATGTAGACCTTCAAATGCTCTGAATTATGAGTCATAGAGTATGTAAGGACATTCATAAATAAGATTCCTACTACATGTAAATATGAAAACAGAACTTTGTACATCTGGATCAACAAAGAATAGCTTCTTTTGAAAAGTAAATAAATAGTCAAAAAGAAAAGGAAGCAAGCAAAATTTTAAAACCAATAAGAAGATTTAACACTGGTGGGTACTATAAAAAAATGGGAAAAACTCTGCAGGGCATAGTACACATTTTTCCTGTGAGGTGACCATTGTGCAACTTGCTCTGAGTTAGTGTGCTCCGTGGTGTCACCTGAGAAGGTTGTTTCTGGTCAAAGTGAATCTTCTCATGAAAGTTGGTTTGCTTCAACCTCATTTTTTGGGGGGGAGGGGAGGATAGCTGATTTAAGAGAACAGTAAGAAGGCAACTGTAAACTTATCTTTCCTGCTCAAGAAAAATGCCTCAGAAATTATTGTGAAGTTAAACTTAGCTAAGAAGGACAGTACAATGGGATGAACTCAAGTGTAGGAGTGTTTGTCTCATTTCCGAAAAGGGGAAATGCCTATTGACAAACCTGATTCTCAAGATCCATCAACTTCCTGAATGGATGAAAATGTTGACTCGTCGTTTATTTGGAGTTTGTTCCACAAGGTTAAACTCTTAATCAAGTTTCTATTTAGAGGTTCTGAAAAGATTACAAAACAGTGTGTGACAAAAAAAAAAAAAAAAGACCTGCTTTTTGACAGTCAGGAGACTGGCACTGCCAGAAAGGATGTGGTCTCTAAGTGAAGAGAAATACTCACAGGGAGTCCTAAAAGTTCCTCCTCATTTTAGGATGGGTATTCAAAAAGTTTCTGGAGATTAAATTATAAGATAGTAGAATTTTTCCACAAAATTTTTGAAGCTTTCTTGTACATAGGAGCACTCATTAATAAGCCATCTAACACATCTAAATATGTACACAGAAATGTGTACTCTTCTGTGTCTCAGTGTGTCACATATGGTCCTGCTAACTGAAAGGTCAGCCCTGAGAACACATCAGCAGTTACACAGGAAAAAGATGAGGGTTCCTGTTCCTAAAAAGAGTTACAGCCTTGCAGGCCCTAAGGAACAAGTCTACTCTGTCTTGAAGGATGACTAGGAGTCAGCATGAAGCCCTAATGGAGTCCTGGTTAAACATAGGGCTAACTCCAAGGTCAATAGTTTGAAACACGGCTATTCCTCAGCCCTAAGTAGTTAAGTCTCAGAAACTCTCAGAGGCTCTTCTACCCTGCCGTATTGGCTTACTGGGCATCAGCATGAACTTGATGGCGATGCCTTTGGTTTTTCTGATGGAAATACTCTTCATTTTGTTGGTACTGCTGAAAAGCAGTTAATAGAATATAAGAGAGATAAAAACACTAAATTTGGCAAAATGGCTTGAAGGAATTTTTTTAAAAAGGCTTGAAAGTAAACAAGCAATTATATAGCTCAGAAGCTATAAAGTCCACTTGGAAGAAGCACTCCAGCTTGTGTGATCATGAGGTATCAATGGAATCAGTTAGCAGATATCAAAGAACAAAAATTATTTAATTGCATGCTCACCTTCCTGATATGGTTGCTGAAGACATAGGTATCCATGGGCAATTGTGATGATAAAGTTGATGATATCAGGCTATCCAAAGTTATAGTATCTGGGGTCTTGAAGACTTGAAAGTAAACAAGCAGCCATCTAGCTCAGAAGCAGCAAAGCCCACATGAAAGAACCACACCAGCCTATATGACCACGAGGTGTCAAAGGGATCAGGAATCAGGCATCAAAGAACTAAAATATATATCATTATAAATGAGGGGGGATACAGATTGGGGATCTAAAGTGAATCTGTAGGTGAAAGCAACATCTCCTTATAGAAGGGTCACAGGGAGGAGATGAGCCAGTCAGGGTACAGTGTAGCTGCGATGAGATATGCAACTTTCTTCTAGTTCTTCAATGCTTTCTCCCTTCTACTATCACAATTGGAATACTAACTTACAAATCCAGTTAGACCAGAGGATGTACACTGGTACAGATAGGAACCAGAAACATGGGAAATCCAGGACAGATGATCTCTTTAGGCTAGGGATGAAAGTGGTAATACTGGGAGAATGGAGAGAAAGTGGGGCGGAAAGAGTGAACCGATTATAAGGATCTGCATATAATCTCCTCCCTGGGGTACAGACAACAGAGAAGTGGGCAAAGGAAGTCAATGGATGGTATTAAAAATGACAAAATAATAGTAATTTATAACTTATCAAGGGTACTTAAGGGGGGAGCAAGCAGAGGGAGTGGAAACAGGAGGACCTAATCCCAAGAGCTTAAGTAGAAGGAACCTTTTCTGAGACTGATTATGGCAACAAATGTACAACAAATGTGCTTTGAATACAATGGATATACATATGGATTATGATAAGAGTTATATGATCCCCCTAAAAATGATTTTTTAAAATAGAACCACAACTCATACAAGCCCAGTTGATAGAATTTATAGAGCAAAATATTCTATAGGGCAATATGACACAGAGAGAATTATGGAAATCTGAACAATCACTTTGTGTTTAGTTAGTTACTTGTTTAGTGACTTAGTTATTCTTGTTTGAATACTAAGCTATGTATGTGGGGGAGGATGTTACCCAAGGCCAGAAAAACAGTGAAGAGAGAGCCATACAACAAAAACAGTCGGACCACCTAGATAGATACGAATTGTTCATTTTGTCTTATGTATTTTTTTCTAGGTGTTAGATAAAAAGTGAATAAATAAACCCATCAATTGAATTCTTATTCTTAGTGATTCTTAGGCATCAGAAAGCTGCTCCAGTTAATTTCCAGTGCTGTAATTTATTAAAGTTTTTGAAATTATTAAACAATTTTAATGACCTAAATGATTGGACTGTCAATATTTATGGAAGCAGCATGCTCTCTTCATGCTATGGAGGAGCGTGTGGAGTTCAAACCACCAACAATTTAGTTTGAACCATCAATCTTTTTGATCACCTTTGCTTTCTATAAGCATGATATTCTTGATATTATCTCGCAGCTCATCAGGTCTTCTGCCATTCTTGCTAAGTGAGTGAAATCTATTCAAGAGGTGCTCTCCAAATTGAGGAGGAATATAGTTAAGGTTATATTTTGGCTCCTGTGAATTGTTTTCATTTTATTCAGGTCCAACCTCAACTTGTGGGAAGCAATTGATGGATTGTTCCACAGTCTGCCCCACTCTCATCTTGATTAAATTGAGTTTCTCTATCACCTTTGTCCAGAGAAGTAGGCAATTTGATTTCTGTATATCTAACAAAGTCTACATGTAAAGATGTAATTTATGTTGTTGAAAATAATGTTTTCAATGAACTCAGTGTTGCAAATTTATAAGATTTGACTTCCAGCATCATATCTAGTGCCAAACATACTTTGCAATTACTGTTTCCTCATCTTCATTTCCAATTTTTGTATTCCAATGCCAACAACCATCAGTGCTTCTTGATTACATTTTTGATTAATTTCAGATTGGAAAAATAGGTAGAATTCAATTTTTATATCACTCATTTTAGTACTTGATGTGTAAATTTGTGTATCATGTACCTTAAGTAGATATCCTTGTATGGACATAGGTGTTATCTTATATAGAAAGCATTGTGATTCAAGATAGTTATTGAGAGGTTCATTTTGAAAATGAATACGTGCTACAAATCCTCCTGAATTTGTCATTCCCAGCATAGTAAACCATATTATTGTCTAACTCAAAACAGCCAATAATAGTCTATGTTTCATTTTGTTTATTGCCTTCAATTTTCCAAGATTGATATTTTAATTGGTGATGGATATTTGCAGCTGGTTCTTACTCATTTCAACTAGTACTCCAATAGTAAATTAAGGTCCTGAAAGCTTTACTCCATCCACATATCAAAAAGGTTGACTTTACTTCAAGAAAATATTCCTTTTTTCTGTGTAATTCTGAGCACCTTCTGGCCTGAGGGGCTCATATTTGAACACTTTATCTGACAATGTCTACTGCTATTCATAAAGTTTTTAAGGTATCTGGCAATATCTCACTGTTATTCATCAGTTTTCACTGGCTAATTCCTCAGATGTTGACAGCCTATTCCTTCTTTGTAGTTTGTTCTTAGTTTGGAAAATCCACTGAAACCTGTTTACCTGTGTGACCCTGCTGGTATTTGAAATACTGGTGTCACAGCTTCCAACAAGACAGAAACTTGAAAGCCACCAGAGTATAACAAACAGACAATCGAGCAGTGCCTCTCATGGATGGAAGCGCCCGATTCTGGATCTGACTGAATCTCTTGGAAGAAAGGTTATAGTGAGCTGGTCACTATAATCAACTATACCAATTGATGTAGTTACTATATGTTTCCCCTTTCTCATCCCAGGGACATGGGATTCATTATGCCATTCATTATGCAATAATTATAGAAAGGTGAGGGGAAAACCTATATTTCATACCCTATTCTTGACTGATTTGATTGTTTTCCCTCCAAAGTGATCTACTAAAAACAATATAGAAATATCAAGAATTGGAAATCACAACTTTACTTAATTTGATATCTGTGCCTGGTTATTTACTTCTCTAATTATACCCTAGAAAATTCTATGGAGCTTTTCTACTTTGTAACATATGGAATCATCACATGTCACAATGACTCTAAGGCAAGGATGCTTTCTGATGTTTCTTTAATTAATTAAAGAATAGTTAATTAATTTAATGATTAATTAATTAGTTGTAATTAATTAATTAATTGCTATTCTTTTGGCATACGATAACTATAAGTTTTCTAGAGGGGGTAATACCTAGGTTCTTGGCTTCACATGATAAGACACTCCACACTGAAGCCCCTTTTGTAATCCAAGTGAGTTTTTATGAAGTACAGGTCAAGTTTCAGATTTTGTTTGTTTGTTTTTGGTTTTGGTTTCCCTCTGGTGGTGGGAGTAGGAGGCCCAGCCTTTGCTCTTGTGGAGTCGCTGCTGGAATTGAACCTCCATCCCAGTGGACTGCAGTCCCACGCACAACCACTATGCCACCAGAGCTTAGCCCTTCAGATTTTATACTCTCAAAGGGATGCACAACTGAGCACAAGCTCTCTTATGGAAAAAAGCACCCCCACATGTGGGACTGAGGCCATAGAGAGAGAGGTCAAAGTGGAGGCCAAGAGGAGGTGGGTCCCCAGCAGGCCAGGAGCAGGCCTTTAGGGGTCATGCCCAGTTAGCACATGTGGGTCCCCACGCTCCAACCTGCTGCTGACCAAGAATAGGGTAGAGAAGAGTGGAACGGCCTCCCTACAGCCAGGATATTTCAAATCTCTGGCCTGGGGAGGCAAGGATGGTGGTATTCATTGATACTTTTGACTAGATTGACCCCACCTGAGTGCTTTCATGAGCCTGGGCCTAGTTTAGACTGCACAAGTGTATCTCCCACCTAGCTGGGGGCTTGAATAGGAGCATGCTCCATTTGGAGGCTTCATAGGAGTCTAATGGTTGTCTGATTTCCTTCCAACCTCCTCTTTGGGGGTCTTTGTAGAACAACACCCCCATCCCTAAATTTAGCTCCCTAATATTTCCCTTGTTAAGGAATATGGACCCAAATCTTTGGGGGTAGAGGGCAATGATGTCTCTGACTGCTTCCCACTGACAAAAGGGGCAGGAGGTGGAGCTTTTGGCTCCCCATCCTTCCTATTCTGGTGTGAGGGCTTGTCCACATAAGGGCCCATGACGGATGAGACTGGGGTGATCCAGGAGCTGGTGATCCTGGAGCTGGCCCTCTTGGATCAGTACCATTGGTAACCTGACGACTTCTGGAAGAAACAAAAGAAGGGAACAGTTTCAGAAAGGCTGGGACAAAGATGTAAATAGCAGTGCCCTTGGAAGTGTGAGTCACACTGGAAGATGGGAAAAAGAAATCTGAGGACTGACAGGCAAGGGTGCCAGTTTACGTTAAACACAGGAATTGTGTGCAAGCATTCACTAGCTTAAAGACTGTTGTGGGTCTGAGGCAGGGTTTTCTATGGAGCACATTTCTGTCTCTGGGCTTCAGTAAAACACGTTTTTAAGACCATCTAGTGGCTTACAGGAGTACTTGTCTGATTGTTCAGCTTTTAGTCTCATTGGGGCTTCCATGGTGTCACTGTGAATGGTGGATCCAGGCACTTTTCCCTGGAACTTTAAAGGCAGTGGGGGTACAGAGAATCACTGGCAAAGGACCCTTCCAGACTGGTCAGAGCTGAGAAGTAGGGGACCTGTCCTCCAGGTTTTTATAAGAAGTAAGTCTTCTGGCAGCCATAAGGACGACAGCCTCCCTTTGTGCGTGGATGAGTCCATATTGATGGAATGCCTCCTGGCATTGGGCTACTCTTAGGGCATATTCTTGTACTGAAGCTCCCTCAGAGTCTATAGCTGGCTCTGTTAAAAGGAAAGGCCACCCATACAAAAGTTCATCGGGGATGGAGTATGTTTTGAGCATGATGATGGCAACAAATGTGATGGAGGTTGTATGAGCCCCAAATAAAGTGATTTATTTAAAAAAGGAGGGGAAAGAGGAGCTTATATCAAGGGCTCAAGTAGAAAATATTTGTAAATGAATATGGTACCATGTGTTTTAATATGCTTGATACAAATGATGTATTGAATGCTATAAGAGCTGTAAGTGATCCCAATAAAATCATTGAAAAAAAAATAGAGACAAAAAGTTCATAGGGGGGTTAAGTATGTAGGTTGTTGCGAAGCAATTCTGAGATGTAATAGACCTACGGGCAGTGCAACTTTCCAGTTCATCTGAGTTTCCTGTGTCAGTTTCCTGAGCTTTAAGTATTGGTTAATTCTCCCTACCTGCCCCGAGTGCTGTGGCCTACTGGTGCAGTGAAGATGGTAGGTCATCCCTACATGTTGAGAGACAGCACGAGTGATTTGGGAGAAGAAAGCAGGCCCTTTATCACTCTGCAATAATTTGGGAAGCTCACATCAAGGAATTACTTGCAAAAGCAACCTTTTTTAGACACTCCGTGAACCCTCTCAATGTGGGTCGGATATGTTTTCATCCACCCAGTAAAGGTGTCTGTGAACACTGAAAGATGTGTAAATCCTTGGACTGCTGGAACCTGTGTCAAATCAATCCACCAGTCTCCCCTGGAGTAGGAGACCTTGCACTGGGCTGACTGAACAAGGTGATTTCTTAGTGCCCCTTGTTGGTTTGGCAGGTGGGACGGTGAGGGACTACTCACTTGATAGCTGACCCCACTGAACTGTTGAGTGAGCAGGGTCAAGAAGGTTTTATAGCTAAAATGAGTGGCATCGTGAAAGCTGTACAACTTTCCACTGTAGCCTTTTTGGCAATAAGAGTTTGCTGTTTTTCTCCCAACATCAATCAAGTTGGAGACAGAATTCCTAAGTTTTGCCTATTCCACTTTTTCTGAGAGTAATCTTGAAGAAGTTGGTCTTAGGAAACTAAAGCATTTATGGAGTCTAGGGCGTTTGTACGCAGGCTGCTTTGTCAGCTGCTTGGCTTCCCCCATTGACTTCGGAGTTGCC